>JAMPIV010020053.1:0-45000 GCA_024509875.1 Oreohelix idahoensis | reverse complement strand
TACTTCTATCGCTACTATTGTTACTACTTGTATCACTACTAACACTACTACTTTTACTACTACTATCACTACTATTACTACTACTTCTATCACTACTTATATCACTACTTATATTACTACTATTATCACTACTTATATCATTACTAATATTACTACTACTATTACTGCTACTATCACTACTATTGTTACTACTACTAATACTACAAATGCTCTCTCTCTTCTATTACTACTACTACTGCTATAACTATTACCACTACAACTGCTACTAAACTGCTCCGGCTACCACTGGGCACAACTATAATCCCTTCACAATTGTGAGAAGTATTACACAGGTTAAAATACCCTGTAAGACAGGGTTGTTGTTAATAGCTTCGGTAACAGTGTAGTAATAATATTGAGTAATATTAGTAGTATCGCAGTAGATCTACAGTACACATTTAAGATACATAGTAAAATAGTTTTAACTAATGTAACAATAATTTTTACGAGCTTTTGTAATTAAAATATAACGATATTATACGCATAAAGTGAATAGTTATGATTTATGTTTTTTTTCTTCTTTAAATATTATGCCCACTGGCATAGGCGATAGTGTGTCTTCGAAATTTCTTGTCTCCAGTTCTGTTTATCAATTCTGTTGTTGATTTTTTTCCATGTCATAATGTCAGATTGACAAGTCTTTCTCACTGTTATCATCTCGTTTTCCTTCAGTCTATCTTGTTGTCATCATATATTCAAGATTTCCTGTTCTGATAACATGCCAATATAACGTGGAACTCTTCCTTATAATTGTTATTTTTATACGGGCAAGCCCAAAGGTGCTCATTCTCCTTAAGTATATGTCGAAGAGTGGGAATGCTAACTGTTACTTAGCTCGCTGGGTGTATCCTCTCATACTAGCCTTACGTTTCATGCCAAATTCTAACAGTCTTAACCTTGATGATTCATCTACTGTAGTGTCATTCTCTGACAGGCGATCATTAATTCTTCTCAGTATCTCTCACTTATCCAGTATCCCTACTGTGGGTGCTCGTGAAGCGTGTCTGTCAGCTCAGTCATTACCGCGTACCCCTGCATGACCAGGACAGTAGATACAAGTAACAAACTTCCTTTGTACCCTGGATTCTTTCAGGACACCTTGATTATTCTGTTTTAGCTATACATGATATTCTCAACATTCTACTGTAAAACGCAATGACCTCCAGTGACTTTCTTGCTTGTTTATTGATTGTCCATGACCCACTTCCATTTCACCGAACTGGCTATGTATAACACATTTATAGAGATTCATTCATCATTGATCAACCTTTATCTCCCCCTGGAGCAGACGTAATTAACGTATGCTAAGTCTTTCTATCCTATGCCATCCGTTCAATATCTTTCTATCTTCTCCTCATCTCCTTCATGTCTGTCTCCTGTTCTATTCTTCATGTATTCTTTGATCTCCTCGACTCCTCATACCCTGGAGATTCCAGCACAAGCACCACCGTGTAATACTATCAACAGATTTCCTAAGTGTGTATCCTATCGATCGTCAGCTTCTTCTTGTCATCTATAGTTCCACTGGCCCTTGTGGTTGTTACGACTGGAATGCAGAGCACATCATGCTGTGTACACGAATGATTGTACACAGGATTTTTATTACACACACAATCTTCTTGGCATATTTCCACTGGCATAGTTAACGTTTATTAAGCATTGCTACTACAATGACTTCTTGGCAAAACATTTTAATCACCATCAGAACAATAATAAAGTGGGAAATACATCTGGCATAGGATACTGGTCGTAGCAAAAACGTGGTCTGTCGATAGGCAGGCTTAAAAAAAAAAATATAGTATAAATAGAAGTGGTTGTGGGCGAGGTTCTTCATCAAGAGTACCATGATTTGGTCGTAACTATTCCCATGAATACCCATGATTTTTAGACTATTTTTTACAGATGGTTAGGTGAACTTCGTCTTTATACCAAGACAAGTGTTTTTTTGTAAAACAAATCTGTAAATTATTTCCAGTTAATATAAACTAATTTCTTGTGGATTATAACTTCTCACAATTTCCATTAATTCTGGCCGTTGTACTAAGAGATTCGGGCGAAATCCGCGATACCCAAGCAATGTGGCAGAATTCACTTATGGCAGACATAACAGTTGCTTCTAAATGCGAGATTACTCCTTATGGAAACAAAAAACATGGCGCGAGATGTGGCGGTTTTCGCAAATATATGAATTCCCTAATATATTGTTTTCGGCAGCTTGGGACTTTAAGAATGAAAGAGAGTACAAAAAAATGGTTTAAGAAAGTTAAATAGAGTTGTTAAGAGACACATAGTTTTTGTTAAGGGGAAGTGAAATGAGCAGAAGAGTGTTTTGAGGGAAGGGAGGTAACTCCGTAGGTCCCCTTTTGGGAGATGTAGCTTGGTGTTTTGGTTTGGTATTTCATGTGAGTTCTAAATTATGGTGTGACTGATTTGCATAGTAATGTTTTAGTAATAAGATTAAAGAAGATTGTATGGGTTTTGAGTTTAATCAGCAAAGGGAGATGACTTTATATTACGTCCCTTGAAAGGTTTTGGTGAGCGATCAAAAATAAACACGCACGAGAAAGTGTTGCGAGGGTGAACACATTTTAGCAGAGAACGGGGAAATGTTAAATCGGGAATAAGATTAAGTGAATCTGATTTGGAACGCACTTAGGTAGGAGAGCAAGTTTGCTATGTATACAAGTTATGTAGTGGCGAGCGATGTTGGAGGATTGATTCTGGCGAACAAGCCACTGAAGGTGGTTGGTTGCTGTGGTCACAGTATTGTATCAAATTATTTTGCCGAACCAACAAGACGCTCAAACGCCAGCTTTAATAGATGATAGATAAAGACAAGAAAGACAATGTCGCCAGTTCAAGATTGTGTTAACAAATTGTCAAGACTACAAGACGAACAGGTATGTTGTGTTAGATGCAGAGACAATAGACAGTAGCTAGGGGCAGCGTGGAACAAGTGACTATTGATACAAATAAACAGCCCTGGTGGTTAGACCAGTCTTATATAGAAAGATACATCAACTAGTTCCACCAGTCCTACGGGCCTTATCAAGGGTTAGAAATAAAAGAAGAACAGAACAGTAGATGAGCTAGAAATCTTAGAGACAGCGTCAGACTATATATAAAACAATGATGGAGCGAGAGAAGATTTATTTCAAAAGTTGCCTATGAACATTGTTATTATGGAAGATGACCCGCCTCAGAGGGGAGGTTGGGCATGAATTATGATTTCAGCGGATTTCGTCAAGATTTATTTTAACAAAGCATCATCAACATCTAGCTGCCCACTGCGGGACAGTGAGACGAGTCCCACTATACGACAAGTATCATCAACACTAACATCATCCGCTGTACGGCCACAATATTATTAAACACTCTCCATAAACCTGGAGCTCGATTAAAATACGACCACACCTGACCAGTGGACAAAAACGAAAAGCCCAGATGATTAATAGTTAAAAACCAAAACACGTGATACGTTACGTCATTAGTGACCGTCGTTCAACACAAGTGAACGATCGTGCACAAGTTGTTTTCCTACAGGCGAACACATCTCAAATAAATGGACATTTGCTAGCATCTAGTAACATAATAAAATATACGAATTTTATCTTTAACAGTCGTCTTCTCGTCATCAGTTCTACATTAATGACTTGTCATAACACTTCAATCCATTTATTCAATGCGAGCACCTATTTATGAAAGTATGTATCTTTTTGGTTGTTGATTTTGTTGTTCTCCATGTTGAACAGCCATACAATAGGACCGACTTGACATTTGAGTTCAAGATTTTGATTCTTGAATTGAACTTGACTTCTCTTGATGTCCATATATTTCCCAATGCAATGAAAGCTCTCCTTGCCTTTTGTATTCTTGTTTTGATATCACTATCTGACCTTCATTCGCTGCTTATATTTCTAACTAGATATATGTATGATTCTACATTTTGTAGTTGTGTTTCTTTAAGTACAATGTTATTTTCGTTTCATGCATTTATTCTCTTATCTTTGTTTTATCTGTGTGTATGTTCAGAACCACTTTCTCTGACCTCTCATCAAGTATTTTTATTTTGTCTTGCATCTGATTAATGTTTAAGGGACAGATGAGCCAGGTCATCTACACAATCTATATCATCAAGCTATTTAGTCAGAGTCCGGTGAATTATAATGCTGTTGGCTGAAGACGATGTTTTCATAACCCAGTCTATAGTCAGTAAGAAGAGAAAGGTGACAAGAGACATCCCTGTTGCACTCCAGTTCTTATCCCAATCGGTTCTATAAATTCACCTTCATGAAGAACTCTGCATGTCATGTCTTCATGTGTTTGCTTTATTAAGTTAATGATTTTCAGGGATACTCCATAATGTCTCATTAATTTCCGAAGTGATCATTGACAAAGATGTGTTGCATAAATTAGGTTACTCTTCATCAGCCACCGTCTGTTTTTTTATGTTTGTGCCTGACAAAGAGTAAACCCAAAACATTGCATGCTTCTAGACGAGCGGTTTTCAAACTTGTTTACTGGTGACCCTATATTTTCGAATTCTCACGACCCTTAGAGGATATAATTTATTGTTTATCATACTTTTCCTAGACCTCCCCGTGACCCTAATCATGACCCTTGGTTTGGGAATCACTTTTCTAGAGTATTGTTCATTACTAAAACTAACAACAATATAATTATTAATTTTTGTTTTTAAATTTCAAGTTTAAAGCAGTCGCCTTCTTTATTTACACATATTAGATAGAAGAACGGATAAATACATGACAGGATATGTTTTTTGTTGTTGTTTTTTTGTTTAAAGAAAAAAATATCCCATTCAAACCGCGATGAGTTATAATCAGGATAGCCTATATAGTAAGGTGACCATATTTTCAAAACCCTAATCCGGGACAAAATAGTAGATTTGACCTATTTCAATGCAAAAAATCGGGACAAAAGGGTAAAGAAAAGGTCAAAAGTCGGGACATGTCCCGGAAAAATCAAGTTGATGTCAATTTAAAATAATATATATTTTATATATACATTTGAATAACATTGAATAACATACATTTTACTGTATAAGTTTAACTACTTAAACTAATAAGAGAGAAAAACATCATAAATCCTTACTTAAGGTGAAGCTGAGTTACTGTACTTTTCAGATGAGTGGATTTTTATCATTAGGTCCTTCTTTGCAAGCAGCATCTTAAAAAACTAGACACGTGTTTTCTCACAGTTCACTTTGGTTGTCAACATAGCTTTCAAAGTTTCAACACCTAGCTGTGTTTTATCACTTGCCCATAAGCTGTTCATCAAAGAAAACACTCTTTCTGTGGCAGCATTTGTTCCAGGTAGACAGAAAAAAAACTCTGCCAACTTCAAAATATTTGAAAATGTCACATTATTGTTTTTGAAGTGGGAAACCATTTCAATCCAACGTTGTGGTGGATATGTTTTTTTGGCACTCCATTCACTAATTTTCTGAGAAGTAACAAACTGCTTCATATAGACATATTCGTCATAAATTTCAGTTTCTGTAAAGTGGGCTGAAGGTAATGTTTGAATCACTAGTGATAATGATATCTCAATATCTGCCCAGATTGGTATTATGTTCAGCGTTACCCAGCTGTAGGATTCTAGGTCTTAAAAATTTTTTGCAGCCCATTTATTCAAATAATTGAAAGCTGTTTCATAGAATGAAGAAACGCTAGCATGAAACTTTTTCACATCCTCCTTTGGAAGTCCTTCCATTTCCAGCTTTTCAAGAATTAGCTTAACTCTTGATGGCAAGAAACAGTCTTCCAGTTTGGACTTCAAAATAGTTTTCAACCTGTTGATCCTGTCAATGACTTCAAACACAGTGACCGTCTGTCCCTCTATTTTTTGCACTGCTTCGTGGAATGGAGAGGCCTGACTGTGAACAAAAACAAGCCATGCCTCAGATAGAGGATTTTCAAAGAATGTCTGTATAAAAACTGGGCATCTGTCTTGAGATTGAAAATATGATTTTAGAGGCAGGAACATCTGAAGAACCCTTTCAACAGCAGGCAGCAGAGCAAGCCACCTAGTCTGAGCATAACCTAAGATCATCTGGAAGTCTGTTTCCACAAACTGGCAAAACTCCTTGAGTCTTTCAACTCGTACTGTGTATGATTTGAAGAGTAGATAAATTTTAGCAATAATCAACTCGACATCAACAGGCAGTACATCTGCAGCTATTCGAACAGTGTTGTGGAAAATATGACTTGCACACCCAACTCCTATAAGACCATGTCCAAGGTTTTCTTGCAGTTTTTTGAAAACATTGTTCTGTCCTTTCCTTTCAGCACCTCCAAAATTGGAATTTGTGTTGTCTGCGCATAATCCAACTACTTTCCTGTCTAAACCATTTTCAGTTATGCAGTCATTAAGAAAACTACTTACAATATCAGATGTTTCACCTGGCAATGACTTTAACTCTAATATTTTAATTTTCACTCCATTACTGTGATCAAAGTATTTGACAAGCAAAGGAAAAATCTTGAATTCTTTGTGGTTGAATGCATCTGTCAGTACAGAAATAAATGTAGACTTTTCTAGGTCACACCTTAACTCATTTAGAATATGGGGTGCCAAGACATTTCGAATAATGGCTTCTGGTTTCGTACGTGCACATGCAAATTTTGGCTCTAAAGTAACCTGAAGTAATTTTGATGTGCAATCCATAGACCTGAAAGTATGATTGTGTAGCACTGTATGGTATGCAAAGGCGCCTTCTATAGCAGCTAATGGCTCTTCTTGGTCACCAATTTTATCAGCTCTGAAGAAAGTGGTTAACGACGAGTTGATGCAGCTGTAACGATGGCTCTCTTATGTTTCTCACTGCTTATGTGGTTCTTAATATCACCACGTCCACTATGGCTTATCGAAAACCCGGAGGCACATATATTGTTGCATCGTACATTGAAGTTTGATGTACTATTTTTAATAAAAGAATTTTCCTTTTGTAAATCTTCATTGAAACTGCATTTACACTTTGGTACCATTTTCTTACAACAATAACAAAATATGCACAAATAGTTCACCGTTTAAACACCGTACGCAAAATCTTGGTACTTTACCACTACCTAAAATTTCAAATAACTGCGAATATCACATTGGAACTACAAAGCTAATTCGCGGTCCTGACAAACTCTTGTGCTGTTTCGGCGCCAGTTAACTAATACAGTAATTAAAAATTCCCTCAAGTCAGCCACGGAATAATATTTTTTTTTTTAATCTGTGAGATTTATGCCAAATTGGCAAATTCGTCCAAAACCGGGACAAATTGGCGTCCCGGATTGCATCGAAAAAAAGTCGGGACAAATTATCAAAAATGGTCAAAAACCGGGACTGTCTCGGAAAAACCGGGACGTCTGGTCACCTTACTATATAGTGTAGTTAATTTAAGATTATAATTTCGATTTCCGATATCAAAATATGGCATCATCTTCCCACTCCACTTAGTTCAAATGGAATAATTCAAAAATTAAAAATTGTGTGAATGTATGTTTGTTTGTGTGTGTGTGTGCTCTCTTGTTGCCAAAGAAAAAACCAAAACAAAAGCAAACAAACCCCAAAAAACCAATAAATAAACAAAACTCAAATCTCTCACAACTGCCATGTTGTTAACAAGGTGGAAAAGGTTAAGAAATACCATGAAATAATACCAATCCACTAAACATGTGCCATCGTCATCAAACATTAAGATACCTATTCCCGATTCTCACTTTCCCGCCTCACTAGCACTAATCCTGAATTTTGTTGTTGTTTTTGTTTGTCCCTTACTTAAATGTGTTATTACAAAACTTATTGTACAATGTCTTTGTTAACAAGTCTGGAATAATCTCAAATACCTGTTCCACCACTAACGAATGTGCCATCGTCATCAAACATTAAGATACCTATTCCCGATTCTCACTTTCCCGCCTCACTAGCACTAATCCTGAATTTTGTTGTTGTTTTTGTTTGTCGTATTACTGTAAATGTTGTTTTACTTTATTGTACAATTGTCTAGGTCTGTCTATTCTCAACACCTGTTCTACAGTTATGGACGAATCACATGCCTGCAAACAATCTAATATTGAATGGAAGGTGTCCTCTCCTAAGGAGACTTATGATGCAGCACTGGTAATGCCGAAAGAAATCTAGGTTGCTGACTCAACTTTTTTCTTCTAGGAAAAGCTCAAGATTTGGCACCGGGAATGTTTGTACACAAAACAAACAAGAAAAATACTTCAAAGGTGGCAGCAGAAATGGGAAACTTTAAGATTAACATCCTAGGATATGTGAAACCAGGTCTAAAGCATAGAAAGTAACCTGTAATCCCCAGGATAGAGAGAAGCAGAAGGAAGCCAAAATACACATGAAGAAAGATGGAGAAAAAAAGATGAATGAGACATGGGTAACCATGAGTGGATGGTACATGACAGGAGAACTTGGCAGAAAATTGTTGAAAGCCTGTACTCTTTTGATGAGTTAAAGGATAATGAGTTAATGAACGAATAAGTGAGTAAGTGAGTGAGTGAATGAATAAATATGTGAATGAATGAGTGAATGAATGAATAAGTGGCTGAATAAATGAATGAATGAGTAAACAAATACATGACTGAATTAACGCATGGATGAGTGAGTGAATGAATGAGTGACTGAGTAAATAAATGAATGAATCAATGAGTGTACAAATGAATGAACGAATTACTGAATTAATGTCTGAATGAATTAATACATGAATGAGTGAGTGAGTGAATGAGTGAATGAATGTGGGAATGAATGAATGAGTGAGTAAGTGAATGAATAAATGAATGAGTGAATGAATGAGTGAGTGAATGAACGGATGAGTGAATGAATGAGTAAATTAATGAGTGAATTAATGAGTGAATGAATGAGTGACTAATGAATGAGTGACTGAATAAATAAATGAATGAATCAATTAGTGTACAAATGAATGAACCAATAAGTGAATTAATGTCTGAATGAATTAATGCACGAATGAGTAAGTGAATGAATGAATGTGGGAATGAATGAATGAGTGGATGAATGAATGAGCGAGTGAGCGAGCGAGTGAGCGAGTGAGGGAGCGAGTGGGTGAGTGGGTGGGTGAGCGGGTGTAATAAAAGGAAAAGCAATTATTGAGAAAAAAACTAATAATTTGTGGAGCAAAATATCCTGTCCAACTTCTTATGAGTTATAACTCAAGATATAGAATGCCTATTATCTAAGTTTATTTAGCTGTTACTATTTGCTTAGAACTAATGAGGGAGGTCAAAGTTCGGCAGCTGAAATACTTTGGCCACATAAAAAGGCATAACACCTTGCAGAAGACCATAACAGAAGGGAGAGTTGAAGGCAAACGTGCAAGGGGAAGACAGCGCTATAAGTGGGAAGATAACATCAAGAGATGGACAGGAAAGAGTCTATCAGAGTGCACCACCAAGACAAGAGACAGAAGACGTTGGAGATCCATTACAGCCAACCTTCGTTGTGGAGATGGCAGCTGATGATGATGATGTTGATTTGCTTAAGGCAACATCTTTCCTTGCTCCTTATTTACTCCATACTGAATACCAGGTTACTGACAACTTCTAATTGTGTAATAACCCTGATGAGTCATTTATCCCATATTGTTATCATCATTATTATCACGTACGATGTTAGCTTGTCTAGATGATCATGTCTCTCCACAGCTTTCTGTTCACATTATTGTTTATCAATTCTGTTGTTGACTTACTGCTATCCCGAGGTGTACATCTGTCCAGCCTCTTCAATCTTTGTTGTTCTCTGTTTATTTGTTTTTCCTTCAATCTTTAATGTTGTTACAACATCGTCCAGCTTTCCTCTTTCCATAACATAATATGGCATGAATGGAAGGCATTCATAGAAGCTTTGAATCTTCAGGAACTGGTGTGGATCTACTGTCCTGGTCATGCAGGGGTACGTGGTAATGAGAGAGCTAACAGACTTGCCTCGAGAGCATTCACAGTGGGGACACTGGATATTGATAAGGGAGAGATACTGATAAAAATGAATGATTGCCTGTTAGACAACGAGACTGCAATAGATGAATCATCAAAGTTAAGATTGCAAAGATGGATGTATGAGAGGATGCATCCATCGTATTCATACTCTTTGAGATATACTGAGGGAGACTGAGATCTATGGGATGTTGTGCCCTGGATGTACATAGTTAGAGGAGACTAGAAAGGCTAAGGAGACGCAATTGGGGGGGAAACGGAGAAAAGTCACGTTTCCCAAGTTGACATAAAGTAAGGAACTCGACAGAAGGGACCTTGGATATGTTACGCCACAGTCATTTATTGGTCGCTTTTGCGATACCATGCCTTTGATTTGAATTCAGCGGCAGAACGCAGATGTTTGGAATATTACAAAAATTAAAAAGTAACTTTTTCGTAATATTAATGTTAGGAATATAAAAATTAGCTGGCCGGATGGCCCATTCTGAGCAGTGAACTAATATGTTCTTAATTTTACAGACGGATAGATAATATTGAAGATAATGACAAAAGACAGTGTTGTTCACATCAGCGACAGACTGTATGGAATAAAAAGTGTCGCTATTTGCACAAAAAAACACGACCTTGAGACGCAGGTGTTCAAATCTACTTAGTAGGGAAGCGAAGGGACATTGGTGGGAGCTGTGTCTAAATATAACTTTTAACGACAAAATTTTGGAGGGGAGAGAAAGGTTGGTTCAAAAATCAAGTACGTTTTTGAAAAAAACAAGTAGAGACGGACAGACTAACAGATAAACATCCATACTTGACTGAAGCATGACTGAAATGACTTTAGGGTAGGAAATTTGAATTTGAAATAAACCTAGGCAGTGATTGGCCACAGACAATCATTTTATCGGCGCTCAGACGAGAAGTGGGGCCATTCCTCAATAGTTGTTCGATGATAGACACAGTATTTTAAAGTGTGGTGATTTCCAAATGAAAGAAAGTGAAATAAGTTCAGGGACGCCATACTATAGCCAGCAGCTCAGCTGAGTTTTGCTAGCATTTCTGTGTTCTTTATTCATAATCTGGTAAGATTGAAATTATTTCTTTGTATATTTTGAATATTGTTTAATGTTCGAGTGATTTGATACTGCCATATCATAATCTAGCCTTACAAACAAGTAGGGATTTGCTCTAGACCCCCCGCCCAAGTCAGGGTCTAGGGACCAACAATATACATAAACTCCAGCAAGGGTTAGGAAAGACAGATCAAGTGTTGAGAATAATGAAACATATTACCTATCCACTTTTAGGGAAGGAAACTAATAAATATTTTTCAGAATCTATAGTCTGGGAGGACCTATCTGATGTAAAACCACCATGGTAAATGTGCTGTTTGGTCAGAGAGATCTGACCTGTCTGTATGATGTGGTTGTTGTGTCCGTGTTGTGTCCAGACGTGGGTAGAGAATAGAATTTTGACACATAGCCAATACTTTGATTGCAGAGCTGTGAGTTTCAGTTGTCAACAAGGCGGTGTCCATTCAGTTGGTGATTTTACTCGAGTGTATCTGTGCAGTACGTTGTGACAGAGACCACTATTATTGCCCGCCAGCACGGAGAGGTGGGACCACCAGATTTCAGCACCAGAGCTACATATGCAAGTTGAGTGAGCCTCTGGTCTGCTGGAAGTTCACCAACGCCTTTTAGTTACTAATACCCCATAAAATTCCTGCAATTTACTGGACACTGTGTAGTCAATATAGACAGGTGTGATGAGGCCACCCCAACAGCACAAGCATTAACTATCCTCCCAAGTAGATGACTACTAGAACATTTTAATAAAACTAACTAGTCTAGTACTTATATATGTACACTCTTGCATTTATTATGTAACATTCCATGCATTTCTTTCATAATTTTTAAATCCTTTTTTTTTTAAAAAAAGTTCTGGTCAACATAAAACTTGATCCAGAACAAATAAATGTAATATAATTCTATCAAAAATTTTACACTCTTGAGTTAGTTCAGTGTATTTTAACATTTGTTAATATTATTAGTCTGCTTAAATATCTGTGGGTGTATCTATAACTATCACACCACATTACATATCATTACCCTAGACATTTTACATAGCTACATTCATTAAGAAAAAAAATTAAGTGTGAGGTCGTAGTGGTAGCAAGAAAGGCCTTCTGACAATTCACAACTACATTTTATCTCAGGAGCCTTCACAGCTGGCCTCATACATTACATTTAGTAATATCACCATCATACAATACCATCAAACCCACTACATACATTGGGGTCTTGTCCAGGGATAATTAGCCCAACAGTAATATTAGGATCTCCTGGTTGGAGAAATAAAATTAGGGGAAAAAAAATTGTGAAATTCCCTTTAAAATTAAAAGTGTCCCTGCAGATAAAAGTTGGTGAATCTTCACAGCCAGTGATAATTAATTATTTAACTGGTTAGTTAGAATTAGTTAGACTATAGTCATAAGAAGTACTTAGTGTATTTACTGGTTAGAGATTTAGCTTGTATATTATTATATTGTCTGAAAAGTATGGCGGAGCTAGCAAAATTCCGATCAGCTGCTGTGCTGACCGCAAAGGAGATGGGAATGGATGGTCAGATTTTAATTCAATATGTAACGGCTGAATGTGATAAATATATTGAAAGGGAAGATAGAAAGGTAGCTGAAGAGAAGAGGTTACAAATTGAGGCTGATAGAGAAATTAAGAGGCTGCAGATTGAGGCTGAAGAAAAACGACAGCAAAGGGAGGCAGAAGAAAAAAGGTTGACTGCCGAAAGGGAGGCAGAAGATAGAAGGTTGCAAAGGGAGCACGAATTACGACTAAGGGAGCTGGAATTACAAGGCCCGGCTCCTGAAAATGGTGCCAGCCCTTTTGCCTCAGATGCTACGCCCAGTCTGGGAGCCTCAAACTCAGCTATGGGGTTTCATTTAGACCATTTTGTTGAAAAAGACGATGACATAGAGGGGTACCTAGGACGTTTTGAGTTATTAGCTACTACATATGGGTTAGAGAGAGAGAGGTGGAGTGTAAAGCTATCACAGGGATTGAGAGGTACTTCTTATGAAGTATTTGCCAAAATGAACAGGGAAGACCAAGACAATTATGACATGTTAAAGCAGGCTTTGTTATTAAGGTATGAGAAGAATGGTGAATTTTATCGTAAGAAATTTAGAAATGCCAAACTGTTGTCTGGGGAGACATACCACCAATTCTCTGCTAGACTAGAAACCTATTTGGAGAAATGGACGGCTCTGGGGAAGACCCAAGATCTTAAAGAAATGATCATGATTGAGCAATTGAGAGAGTCCATGGCTCCAGACATGAGAAAATTTCTCATGGAACAAGGTGCAGAGAAGTTGGGGGAAATTTTAAATGTTGCTGAGAGGTATCAGGCAGCTCAGGCAGAGGTAAGTGGTGCTAAAAAGAAGCACATAGACAATTTTAAAGCTCCACAGCAATTTAATAAATTTGATAATAGAGAGCAGGGAAATAAAGGTAGGACAAACTTTGAGCGGCCAAGAAATGACTATCGCGACAGAAACTCACAGTTCAATGACCAAAAGTTCAATGAAAGAAAACCGTTGAACCAAGGAAAAAGATGGTGTAAATGGTGCAAGAAGGATAACCATAACACCGAATTTTGTAGAAGGAAACCTTCAAACATTGCTGCAATGAAGTCGGGGACGCGAAGATTAAAGGTTAATCCTAATGGACAACAGGAACCTTATCACCCCCCAGTTTGTGAGGATGTTATTTGTAATGGGGTCACCATAAGGTGCCTTTATGATACAGGTTTGGATTATGATTCAGTTGTGAAGTCTAGCCTAGTGGACCCAAGTCAGTATACCACAGAAACAGTGGAAATACAAGGGGCGACTAAGGACATACCACTCATGACACTTCCCATCGCAAGGATAACGGTGAAAACTCGCTATGTGGAGGGAGAAATCAGAGCAGCAGTGATAGATGAACCAATCTACCCTCTGATATTGGGGTGTAGATACGTCTTCTTGGGGAATCCCGAGAAACCTGTGATCATGGCGACAGTGCAGACCAGGTCACAGAAGAAGGAGGAAGAAGGTGAACCTATAAATGCTCATCCTGAGGAGATGAGGAAGGCGCAGGCTGAGGATAGGACACTCAAGCCCTGTTTTAAAAAATTGCCCAAATGCCACACACCTCCGAGCAAGGGGGAATATTTCATGAAGAACAAACTCTTATACAGGAAGGCCGGAACTGGAACAAATGGTCACAACCAGCTGGTTCTTCCCACTTCATATAGAGATAAAGTGATGGAACTCGGGCATGCGATTCCCTTCAGTGGTCACATGGAGATCAGCGCCACAGGACAGCGTATAGCTTGTCATTACTTCTGACCAGGGATAACGGAGGATATAAAAAGATATGTCAAATCCTGCCCAGAATGTCAAAGGGTAGCTCCAAAGCACTGGACTGCTCCTGCAACTCTAGGGGAAATGCCCATAGTGGGAACACCTTTTGAGAGGGTTGCAGTGTATATTGTAGGACCTCTCACTCGGACCAAGAGGAGGAACAGTTACATCCTTACTCTGGTGGACACTTGTTCTATGTGGGGAGAGGCGGTAGCCCTGCCATCAATTGATTCAAAACATGTAGCAGAGGCACTACTTACAATATTTACCCGATTAGGATTCCCGCATCAAATCTTGACGGATAATGGTTCTCAGTTCAAGGGGAAACTAACGGAAGAAGTTTTTAAGCTATTTCAAGCCAGACACTTTCATTGTAGTCCGTACCATCCACAAGGGAACGGCCAGGTAGAGAGGTTCAACGGGACTCTCATTTCTATCCTGAGAAAGCTGGCACACGAAAAACCGGATCTGTGGGATCAATTCCTGCCCGCCGCATTGTTTGCGTACCGGGAGGTACCACATAGTTCAACCGGGATGGCTCCCGCAACTCTGCTATTTGGGAGGCCCATAAAAGGTCCATTAGAAGCTCTATTAAGGACCTGGACAGATGAGAAGGCGGAAGAGACTGTTACCTCATCGTATCAATACGTGAACGAACTGACCACTCGTTTGAAAGCTGGATGGAAACTGGCAAATGATAATTTGAAGCAAGCCAGGAAGAAACATGCAGCATACTTTAATAGGAAGGCAAAGGACAGGGAACTGGCAGTCGGAGAGAAGGTGCTGCTTCTACTACCCGGAAGCCAGAATAAATTACAAATTGGTTGGCAAGGTCCATATACGGTTCTAGAGAAGGTGTCTAGAACAACCTATAAAATTGACAAAAAGGGGAAGGAGAAAGTTTATCATGTAAACCTGTTAAAGAAGTATCTGGACAGACCACTCCAGGAAAGCACCCCCTTATTGACCTTGGCTATTGCAACCCAGATGCAAAAAGAACCACTCACCTCACATGAATACCCATTACATCCTTGTGAAACCGCAGCACAGGTAAAAGTCAGTAAGCACCTGACTAAAAACCAGAGGGAGAGAGTTCAACAGGTTCTGGAGGAACATACAGATGTATTAACAGATAAACCAGGCCATACAAATTTGCTACAGTATGACATGAAACTGGTAGACTCAAACCCAATCTGTATGAGAGCCTATTCTATTCCGTTCGCGAAGGAGAAGGCATTGAAGGAAGAAATAGAGTATTTGTTGAAGGAGGGGATTATTTCGCACAGTGAATCATCTTTTAGTTCTAGTGTCGTTTTGTTGAGAAAACCGTCTGGGGAACACAGACTGTGCATAGATTACAGGAAACTGAATGCTGTCACAGAAGGACAAGTGGATCCATTACCAGACACAAAACAGTTATTTGCCAGACTGAACAAGGCAAAATACTTTTCAAAGGTGGATCTTAGTAAAGGCTATTACCAGATCCCAGTGAAGCCTGAAGTGAGACCTTATTTGGCTTTTAGCACTTCGGATGGACATTATGAATTCAATATGCTACCATTCGGACTGAAAAATGCTCCGAGTGTGTTTTCAAGGATGATGCGCAAATTGTTGGATCCCCTGAATAACCCATGTATCACGAATTTCATGGATGGTATTCTCGTCGCCACAGAGACATTTGAAGAACACATTGAAGCTCTGGAGATGTTGTTTGATAGACTTCGGGAGGCGAACTTAACTGCTAGGCCAACAAAATGTTGTATTGGATGCAAAGAGTTGGAATTCTTGGGACACACTGTATATCAGGGTAATATGACCCCTGATCCTAAGAACTTGGAAAAAACTGCAGAGAGCACCTAGGCCGCAAACAAAAAAGGACGTGCGATCATTTGTGTCGTTATGCGGATTTTATCAGAAATACATCAAGAATTTTAACGCTATTTGTGCTCCTCTGACTGATCTGACTCGCAAGGGACTTCCAGATAAAATTATTTGGACTGCACAATGTGAACTAGCGTTCCAAGAGTTAAAGGAAAAACTCACTAGCAAGCCTATTCTCAAACTGCCTGATTTGACACAGGACTTTGTCTTAAGAACCGATGCAAGTAATGTAGGACTAGGAGGGGCTTTGTTGCAAAGATCATCTTCACCTGATGGGGAACTGAAACCAGTCGCTTATGCAAGCCGTAAATTGAATAAGGCGGAACAAGGATACTCCACAAGCGAAAAAGAATGTTTAGCGTTAATCTGGGCAATAAAGAAGTTTCAAATCTATCTGTATGGTAGGACTTTTGTGGTGGAGACGGACCATCAGCCTCTCGTATTCTTATCTCAGGCTAAGCATGAAAACGCAAGATTGCTGAGGTGGTCTTTATTGCTTCAACCTTATCAGTTCAGTATCCAATATATCCCAGGCAAATTGAATGTCGGTGCAGATTTCCTCAGTCGGCACCCCTGTGATCAAAATTAGAGTAGTGGCAGACGTGAGGAGTAATTTTACCTATGTGTATCGCTGGTTTTGGAACTTGCCATAGGCATGTTTTCAAGTGGGGAGATGTGTAGTGAAATTGACAGAGATACAACGGTAAAATACCTCCAAAGATAACATGTAAGGATAAAAACATAATGCGTAGGCTGCTGATAGTACATGATCGCCCAGACCGCGGGTCATCACCCTCCATAAAAATTGACTTGCTAGACAGGAGGGGAACGGCGGATAAAAAGGAAAAAATATGACTGGAAAGATTGCGTGAGACTAGAAAGGCTAAGGAGACGCAATTGGGGGGGGAAACGGAGAAAAGTCACGTTTCCCAAGTTGACATAAAGTAAGGAACTCGACAGAAGGGACCTTGGATATGTTACGCCACAGTCATTTATTGGTCGCTTTTGCGATACCAAGCCTTTGATTTGAATTCAGCGGCAGAACGCAGATGTTTGGAATATTACAAAAATTAAAAAGTAACTTTTTCGTAATATTAATGTTAGGAATATAAAAATTAGCTGGCCGGATGGCCCATTCTGAGCAGTGAACTAATATGTTCTTAATTTTACAGACGGATAGATAATATTGAAGATAATGACAAAAGACAGTGTTGTTCACATCAGCGACAGACTGTATGGAATAAAAAGTGTCGCTATTTGCACAAAAAAACACGACCTTGAGACGCAGGTGTTCAAATCTACTTAGTAGGGAAGCGAAGGGACATTGGTGGGAGCTGTGTCTAAATATAACTTTTAACGACAAAATTTTGGAGGGGAGAGAAAGGTTGGTTCAAAAATCAAGTACGTTTTTGAAAAAAACAAGTAGAGACGGACAGACTAACAGATAAACATCCATACTTGACTGAAGCATGACTGAAAAGACTTTAGGGTAGGAAATTTGAATTTGAAATAAACCTAGGCAGTGATTGGCCACAGACAATCATTTTATCGGCGCTCAGACGAGAAGTGGGGCCATTCCTCAATAGTTGTTCGATGATAGACACAGTATTTTAAAGTGTGGTGATTTCCAAATGAAAGAAAGTGAAATAAGTTCAGGGACGCCATACTATAGCCAGCAGCTCAGCTGAGTTTTGCTAGCATTTCTGTGTTCTTTATTCATAATCTGGTAAGATTGAAATTATTTCTTTGTATATTTTGAATATTGTTTAATGTTCGAGTGATTTGATACTGCCATATCATAATCTAGCCTTACAAACAAGTAGGGATTTGCTCTAGACCCCCCGCCCAAGTCAGGGTCTAGGGACCAACAATATACATAAACTCCAGCAAGGGTTAGGAAAGACAGATCAAGTGTTGAGAATAATGAAACATATTACCTATCCACTTTTAGGGAAGGAAACTAATAAATATTTTTCAGAATCTATAGTCTGGGAGGACCTATCTGATGTAAAACCACCATGGTAAATGTGCTGTTTGGTCAGAGAGATCTGACCTGTCTGTATGATGTGGTTGTTGTGTCCGTGTTGTGTCCAGACGTGGGTAGAGAATAGAATTTTGACACATAGCCAATACTTTGATTGCAGAGCTGTGAGTTTCAGTTGTCAACAAGGCGGTGTCCATTCAGTTGGTGATTTTACTCGAGTGTATCTGTGCAGTACGTTGTGACAGAGACCACTATTATTGCCCGCCAGCACGGAGAGGTGGGACCACCAGATTTCAGCACCAGAGCTACATATGCAAGTTGAGTGAGCCTCTGGTCTGCTGGAAGTTCACCAACGCCTTTTAGTTACTAATACCCCATAAAATTCCTGCAATTTACTGGACACTGTGTAGTCAATATAGACAGGTATGATGAGGCCACCCCAACAGCACAAGCATTAACTATCCTCCCAAGTAGATGACTACTAGAACATTTTAATAAAACTAACTAGTCTAGTACTTATATATGTACACTCTTGCATTTATTATGTAACATTCCATGCATTTCTTTCATAATTTTTAAATCCTTTTTTAAAAAGAAAGTTCTGGTCAACATAAAACTTGATCCAGAACAAATAAATGTAATATAATTCTATCAAAAATTTTACACTCTTGAGTTAGTTCAGTGTATTTTAACATTTGTTAATATTATTAGTCTGCTTAAATATCTGTGGGTGTATCTATAACTATCACACCACATTACATATCATTACCCTAGACATTTTACATAGCTACATTCATTAAGAAAAAAATTAAGTGTGAGGTCGTAGTGGTAGCAAGAAAGGCCTTCTGACAATTCACAACTACATTTTATCTCAGGAGCCTTCACAGCTGGCCTCATACATTACATTTAGTAATATCACCATCATACAATACCATCAAACCCACTACAGGGGGGTCTTAAATTAGTAATCGTCCTACTTGGCCTATTAATAATTTAAGACCACAAACAAACGCACAGGTGCAGTTAGAAATTGTCAATTATCTTGCATATAAAGATTTGTTGTTGTTGTTTAACTAGAGCTGCGAGCTTCTCTGCCCTTCCGAAACGTGCCGAGTTGAGGTCGTGAGCTCCAGTTTCTCCAGTTTTGCTTGCTTTTAAATGATCATTACATCTGGTCCCAAGCTAGGAGTAAGAAGCGCGTGGTATACTGTGCATTCCTTCCATCCGAGAGAGCTCTCCAACTATGCAGAGTTAAAACACTGTGCTGTGGTTTTGGGCTCTCCCAAGGAAATGTCACGTCATGCACAGAGCCACTTCTCAGCCGCCCATGTCTATCACTGGGTCCATACTGAGATATTCCTGCATGCAATCAACCAGGTCAAAGCCAAAATATCGCGTCTGGTGCCCAAGTGACTTCTCCGAGCTTTGTGTGCTATGCTGTGTTGTCAACAAGTTTCACCACAGGGGGAATCCCTGTAAGTGTGTGGATGATTTCAAGAATCAATGAGGGTGTAATTATAATTAGCCTCACAGACAAAGGTTCACTTCCACATATGTATTTGTAGCATTGTGCATAGCTGGTAGTCATATAAAGATGACTCCAGATATGCCTCTATGCATAGATAAAGTAGAAGAAAAATATTAATTCCAATTTATTATTTTTCATCAGGTCGCCAATACGACACAAATGGAAACATCAAACAATGGTGGGATGACCACACAATTCAGGCTTTCAGAGAGCGTGCCCAGTGTATCATTGATCAGTACTCACAGTATAAACTGGACCAGATTAACGAATACGTGAGTGGTCAAAACTTAGGTGATGGTCATTTGGGGACATTTATTTATTAAATTTCCATTTTTGTTTCCTGTTTAGCATGGGGTCCCTACTCCTAATCTACTGTCCTGGTCGTGTAGGGGTAATCGATAATGAGAGAGCTGACAGACTAACATCAAGAGCACCAACAGTGGAGACACTGGATATGGACAAGGAAGAGATACAGAGAACAATTAATGATCGCCTGTTAGAGAATGACACTGCAATAGATGAATCATCAAGGTTAACACTATTGGAATTTGGCATCAAATGTAAGGCTAGCAGAGATGGATGTATGAGAGGATGCATCCGTCGTGTATACAACCAGCAAGCTACAGGAACAGTTAGCATTCACACTCTTCGAAATATACTGAGGGAGACTGAGTACCTATGGGTTTGCCCGGAGTGCAATGATGTCGATTCTGTTCAACAATACCAATAGCACCATTGGTACTGGTCCTCTTTAAAAGAAGCTTGCACCAAAAAATCTCGTGCTCTGGCAGTAGTTGGTCTCTGTGGTAGTTTGTTTGTCATGATAAGGTTGCCACCCTTATCCACATTCTCATATTATTTACCATTTAAGATATATCCGAGGAAAACGCAGTTGTAATCTTTCTGTGTCTCTTCAGAGATCTCCGGTAACTACATGGGGGACTGGGCACATGTTCTGTATAGAAACCCTTCCCATGTGGATGACAGCAAGGAATATAACCACTGCACACTACCAAACATGTGGGTCCCGGGGGTCTCAAAAGTGACAAAGATAGAATAGGACCTTGTCTCTCTCAGGAATGTCATCATTATCATCAGCTGCCATTGTTGGGGTTCGCTTGGTTATATAACTGTCTTCATCTCCACCAACGTTTGGGTTCGCTTGGTTATATAACTGTCTTCAGGTCCATCAATGTTGGGGTTCGTTTGGTTATATAACTGTCTTCATCTCTATCAATGTTGGGGTTCGTTTGATGATTGTCACAGGTAGGAATAGATTGTGAATAGAGTATGAGTTCAGACATATTGTGAATGCGAAGATGTGAAATAGATGAGAATAGAGTCACTAATGAGATTATGAGAAGAGATATGACGTCTGTAGAGTGGTTGTACGGCTTACTTTTCTAAGTCAATCTACTTCTCGCCCTCCTATGCTCATAAATAACATTAAAGCAGTAAAGGACAACGTTACTACATTCAGTGACAGGTACAAGAGAAGAGATTATGACCACAATAAGTAATTTTGTGTTTTTATTAAACAAAAACAAACAACAAACGACAACCACAAAAATAGGAAGATCAGTATGTCTTCAAAATATCTGAAGGCTAAAAATAACAGTCAAAATCACCAAACAAAAATATCGGCCAACCAACACTTTACCACACCACTAGGCTCAATTGCACACACACTGAAATTCACTCAATCCACCCAAACAGTCCGTAAGTTCTTAATCAATCCAGCTGTCGTTACTGACCAGGGGCCCCCAGTTCCTGTGAAGAAACGGCCTATCCTGTCTTTAGTTATGATTAATCCTGGGTTGCAAGCACGTCTGCACGTAGGTGCCTAACACTGTTCTGTGAATGCATTAATCCAATGGACCTGAAAACCTCACAAGTGCTGAAACTGGTAAATCGTTGGCTTCTTCTTCTGGGCTGTAAGCTAGTATAATCCACGGTGACAAAGTGTAAAGGGGTTACACCGATGTTGCCCAGAGGAACGAATGGCAATTGTAACGGCCCATAAGTTATGTGATGGGCGATATGAAATTACTCCACACAAGAATAACAAACATCCGTTAGAATGATAGGCTGACAAGCCGTGTTATCGGAATAACTTGGGGCTGCGAACAAGGGGCAAAATAAATATCCTGACAAAGACAATTTGTGCTATCTGCCAAAATCATATCCTGACGACTCGTTTTGGGCTCGTAATAGAGCACAGACAGCTTCAATCTTGACCAATTCAAATCAAGGAATTATCTCCGCACAAATACAGTTACAAAAAAGGCTCTCAACCGTAGTACAGACTGGCAGCATAATCCTAGACGAAGCAACTGGTGAGGAGTGTTAGAGACCAGCCCTATTATACTAAGAAAAATGTCAGATGTTCGGTTCGCATTCGCAGACCGTTCAAGATGACAAGAGAAAAAAAGCCGTAACACCACGCAACAGCTTCTGTGGGTGCTCCTAGCTGAAGAAAAGTAGCGTAATATTAACTGACTCGCCCGTTTCTGTGAGCGGCTTACGTTCGGCTGGCACAGAGAGACGGCACCAGATATAAGAGATACAGAAATGCCGTGTTTCCCAAATTCAAAGAGACCAGGGTACATTTAGTTTCCCTGACTGCCGACATGAAAGATCTTTTACTATCATGCCGCTTCCCCTCAGGACCGCTAAATGAAAGACTAGCTTATACAAACTGCCGGTGCGCGTGCGAGGAGGGGTTGGGCATTCGCTGGTTCTACGAGATTGACTGAATCAGAGAGAGCATTCCAGCTGATAAGAACAAACAATGACAGAAAGTAAGCGTAGCCAAAATTAGAAAGACAACAGCTCAGACCCCTCAGATTAAAATGCAAACAATTCCAAACAAACCGTGACAATGATCTATGAACGATCGTACTGTGTGGTGTGGTGTGGTGTGATGTGATGTGATGGCTTCCAAGACGTGTTGCTATGCTAGGTGGTGTTCAAATGAGCTTAAATATTAGGCATTGCCTTTCAGTTCAACAACATATAATGGACTACCGCATGAAAATTAAATAAAGTATCCTCGGTAGCCTGTGTGGCCGGGGGAGTGGACGGGAACGGCACCGAATCAAGTTAGATGTGACCGGGCTTGGTCACGGTGACAAATCAAGTCTGGTGTGACAGGGTGAGAATGGGGTGGAATCTTTTATCAATGTTCATCTGTTGTTTTACTGGCGACTGCCAGAGATGGTGATTACAGAATAGGAACATAACCCAGGTGATTCTTTTGGAGACTCGTAACTGTGTTTATGTTTTAGGCTGCATGATCGTCGAAAATATGGTAACATTCTTTTCTCAATTACCTGATGTAAACAAACGACACTTCCTACTGACGTTCAGGAAATAAGTTCAAGCTGGATTAAATATGAATGTACACCTTTATTAAGTGTCTGCACACTCTGACAAGTTGATAATAGTTCATAAATACATGTGCTTCTGGTGGTATACAAACCAGTCATCCCAAGAAATAACACACAGCCATCGAACTTACAAGATGGTCCAAAACCCAAAATCACTGCCTCGCACGTCTCGTGCCTAAAACCAACTCACTTAACTCCCTTCTCTCAAACCATCACTTCCGTCCTAGCTACTGAGCAATTCTACCCCAAGTTCGATGACGTCATTTCTTAACCTTTAATTAAATCACTCATAGGATTTGTGACTAGTGTTATTACACTAACTAGACACGTTCAAATACTTAGTGTTTAATCTTGCTAAGTATTCTTACCCTAACTATAATTAAGTGGCAGCACCTTAGTGTTAATCCGACGTAACAGTCCGTACTGTCACACCTGCTTTGACGACTGAAACACTTTAATAAGGTGAACATCAGACTGGTAGAACATCACATAACAGTTCATACAAAATTACATCGAACATCACTTGACATCATACGTTGGAACTTGGCATATGAGAAAACGCATTGGCGATCACATAACAACAATAATAATAATAATAGCCCCTTCAGTCATAATTGATTATGGGAATGCGCCCCTGAGATGACAGCCCTCAGATGATTATTTTCCTGGTGTTTCTTTCGACGTTTTGTCCTCTCTTCTGCTTGTAGTGTGAGCTTCTTTTCGCCCAATCTGAGGTGGCGCCGCAGATAACATCGCCATTTGGTGCGATCGGCAGCTTCATCTTCCCAAGTTTCTGGATTTATGTCCAGTGCCCTCATGTCTCTCTTACACACATCTTTGAATGTCAGCAGCGGTCGCCCGACTGTTCTTTTGCCATCTGTCAGTTGTCCATAGAAGATATCTTTCGGGAGGCGACCATCTTCCATGCCCCGGACATGGCCCAGCCACCGTAGTCTGCGCTGTCTAAGCAGAGTGTACATACTTTGAAGGCCAGCATGTGACATCACCTCGACATGCATCACTTTTTCTTTCCGCGAAATGCCGAGGATGTGGCGTAGACACCGTAGATAGAAGGTATTGAGCCTTCTTTCTTGCTTAGCATAGGTTGTCCACGTCTCGTTGCCATACAGAAGTGTGCTGGTGACGCAGGCGTTATATACCGTTATATATCTCATAACAAAAACCACAATATCGGTCTGTGCGGTGAGCGCCCACAAGACTGACAATTCATTTAAGTACATGTGTCTGGCTATTGGAGCCTTAGTTCATGGACTAATGAACTCAGCAGAATATGTCTGCTCCAATCTAAGTTCCTGGCTAGAACAGAGCCGTGGTTTCTCTGGAGAAAATGTATCTCGTGATATACTTGTAAAATATGCTTAATAAGCTATCACATATTAATGTAATACGGCTAAAACCTGAGCGTACCAATAAATATAAACACACAGACAAAAGGAGAAAAGCTTCTTGATACCACAACCCAAAATATCCAAGCTACTTCACACCGCGAAACAGTCCTCAACATCCATCTCCCACAATGAATGTCGGCTGCAACGGATCTCCAACGTCTTCTGTCTCTTGTCTTGATAGTGCAATATGAAAGACTCTTTCTTGTCCATCTCTTGAAGTTATCTTCCAAGTTACAGCGACATCTTCCTCTTGCACGTTTGCCGTACTCTGCCTTCTGTTATGGTCTTCAATAAGGTGTTATGTCCCTTTTTATGGCATGTCACACAAAGTGACTAATATGAAGTTGTGCAACATCATCACTTTAAACATATTGCCACCGAAACCACCATTGGGAGAGCACGTGAATTATTTGTGCAGGCTTCTGTCATGGCAACCAGCTGCCGTGGTAGCTCATTGCTTCGTGGGAAGGGTAGGGAAAAGTGATGATGATGATAACACTACCAAATACGCTGTTAGTGGCAGTCAAGGAGGGTTGGGCATTTAACAGAAATTACTACAGATCACGTAGCGCATAAAGGTTTCTGACATGACGGACAGCAGCAGAGATACTCGTAGCCTTATGTTCCTTAGGAAGAATTAAAAGCTAGAGGAAGAAGAAGATGTTCATGAGATAAGAAAGTTGAAGTGATACGACAAGATCACCAACATGAAACTGATGACAAGATCACCAATATGAAACTGATGACAAGATCACCAATATGAAACTGATGACAAGATCACCAACATGAAACTGATGACAAGATCACCAATATGAAACTGATGACAAGATCACCAACATGAAACTGATGACAAGATCACCAATATGAAACTGATGACAAGATCACCAATATGAAACTGATGACAAGATCACCAATATGGAACTGATGACAAGATCACCAATATGGAACTGATGACAAGATCACCAATATGGAACTGATGACAAGATCACCAATATGGAACTGATGACAAGATCACCAACATGAAACTGATGACAAGATCACCAACATGGAACTGATGACAAGATCACCAATATGGAGCTGATGACAAGATCACTAACATGAAACTGATGACAAGATTACCAACATGAAACTGATGACAAGATCACCAACATGAAACTGATGACAAGATCACCAACATGAAACTGATGACAAGATAACCAATATGGAGCTGATAACAAGATCACCAACATGAAACTGATGACAAGATCACCAATATGGAGCTGATGACAAGATCACCACCATGAAACTGATGACAAGATCACCAATATGGAGCTGAAGACTAGATCACCAACATGAAACTGATGACAAGATCACCAATATGGAGCTGATGACACGATCCCCAACATGAAACTGATGACACGATCACCAACGTGAAACTGGTGACAAGATCACCAACATGAAACTGATGACATGATCACCAACATGGAGCTCATGACAACATCACCAACATGGAGCTGAAGACAACATCACCAACTGATGCCATAATCACTAATATGGAACTGATGACAAGATAACCAACATGGAACTGATGCCACAATAACCAACATTGACCGGATGACAAGTTCACAAACATGGAGCTGAGGACAAGATCAACAACTTGGAACTGATGACAAGATCACCAACATGGAACTGATGACAAGATCAGTAACATGGAACTGATGACAAGATTACCAACACGGAGCTGATGACAAGATAACTAAAATGGAACTGATAACAAGTTCACTAACATGGAACAAATGACAAGATACTAACATGGAACTGATGACAAAATCACTAACAAGGAACTGATAAGATCACTAACATGGAACTGATGACATGTTCACGAACGTGGAGCTGATGACATGTTCACCAACATGGAACAGATGACAAGATACTAACATGGAACTGACGACAATGTCACCAGCATAGAACAGAAGACAAGATAACTAACATGGAACTGATGACAAGATAACTAACATTTAACTGATAACAAGTTCACCAACACGGAACTGATGACAAGTTCACCAACATGGAAATGATGAGAAGATAACTAATGTTTAACAGATGACAAGATCACCAACATGGAGCTGATGACAAGATAACTAACATGGAGCTGATGACAAGATAACTAACATGGAGCTGATGACAAAATCACCAACATGAAACTGATGACAAGGTCACCAATATGGAGCTGATGACAAGATCACCAACATGGAACTGATGACAAGATCACCAACATGGAACTGATGACAAGATCACTAACAGGAAACTGATGACTAGATCACCAATATAGAGCTGATGACAAGATCACCAATATGGACCTCATGACAACATCACCAACATGGAGCTGATTTCAACATCAACAACATGGAAATGATGACAAGATCACTAACATGGAACTGATGCCATAATCACTAATATGGAACTTATGACAAGATAACCAACATGGAACTGATGACAAGATCAGTAACATGGAACTGATGACAAGTTCACCAACATGGAACGGATGACAAGATCACCAACATGGAACTGATGCCACAATAATCAACATGGAACTGATGACAAGTTCACAAACATGGAGCTGAGGACAAGATCAATAACATGGAACTGATGACAAGGTCACCAACATGGAGCTGATGACAAGATCAGCACAATGGAACTGATGACAAGATTACCAACATGGAACTGATGACAAGATAACTAAAATGGAGCTGATAACAAGATAACTATCATGAAACTGATGACAAGATCACTACCATGGAACTGATGACAAGATCACTACCATGAAACTGATGACAAGTTCACCATCATGAAGCTGATGACAAGATAACTAAAATGTTACTGATAACAAGTTCATTAACATGGAACAGATGATAGATACTAAAATGGAACTGATGACAAAATCCCTAACATGGAACTGATAAGATCACTAACATGGAACTGATGACAAGTTCACGAACATGGAGCTGATGACAAGTTCACCAACATGGAACAGATGACAAGATAACTAACATTGAACTGACGACAAGGTCACCAGCATGGAACAGATGACAAGATAGCTAACATGGAACTGATGACAAGATAACTAACATTTAACTGATAACAAGTTCACCAACACGGAACTGATGACAAGTTCACCTTCATGGAACTGATGAGAAGATAACTAATATTTAACAGATGACAAGATCACCAACATGGAGCTGAGGACAAGATAACTAACATGGAACTGATGAGAAGATAACTAATGTTTAACAGATGACAAGATCACCAACATGGAGCTGATGACAAGATCACCAACATGGAGCTGATGACAAGATAACTAACATGGAGCTGATGACAAGATAACTAACATGGAGCTGATGACAAGATCATTAATGTTTAACTGATGACAAGATCACCAACAAGGAGCTGATGACAAGATCACCAACATGGAACTGATGACAAGATCGCCAACATGGAACTGATGACAAGATCACCAACATGAAACTGATGACACGATCACCAATATGGAACTGATGACAAGATCACCAACATCCAACTGACGACAAAAACCAGACACGTGCGAGTTGATTAGAAAAAGGAATGTAACATCTGGCATTAGATAGAACACATAGAGGAAACTTATAGATAGCATTACCATATAGTACTTGTTCAGGAATCTCCGGGGCAAGAGGGGTGATGATGATGATGATGATATAATCCCTTTAGCTGATAGCAGGTAGCTCTTGACAGCCCATTGCCTCTCTGACAAAGGTGCAAGTCTTTCTCAGTTGTTGTGATGATGTATAGAGTGTATTGTGGATGGTTGGGTGCGATGGGAGTAGCTGGTTTCGCAGGACAGTTAGTCTTGGGCACTGTAACTGGAGGTGTTCAACTGATTCCTCATGGTGCTGGCAGTGCCTACAGTTTGGTTCACGTAGTGGGTCTATTCTATTTAAATGTTTATTGACGGGGGCATGGTCTGTTCTCAGCTGGAAAATTAGACTCTGATCTCGTCTTTTCAGTTGTTTAACTGGATCTTGAGGGTTTGGTTTAGCTTGATGTATGAAGAATGGACGCCCTGTCTGGGAGGTAGCCCACTGGTTTAGCCATTCTTGCCTGTAATTGTTTCTCAGGATCTGTTGGCAGGTTTGTAGTGTGGTACTTGATGGGAACTGGGGTAGTACTGCTCCTCTTTTGGATAGTTTATCGGCTTTTTCATTTCCTGGGACTCCGACATGCCCAGGGATCCACTGGAGTGTAACTTCGACGCAATAGGAAGTGAACAGTTGGTCAATTAATCTGCAGATGTTATTAATATTAGGAGACATTTTGCTTTCTAGGGCTTGAAGTGCTGATTTTGAGTCTGAGAATATAACGATATCCTCAGGTGAAGTGATGCCACTTTCAAAGTCTGAGATTATCCGGCACAATGCTTTTTCTAGTGCTGTTATTTCTGCATCATAGCTGGAACAAATTTCTCCGCAAGGGTGGTCTTCTGGGTGCAGGTTGGGGTATTTTGTCACTGCGCCATATCCAGCATTTGTGGTAGCTTTAAATGCAGATCCATCTGCGTAGACATGGGTGATGTCTTGTGGATATGAGTCTATAGTTTCTAAAGCAAGAGGGGTAGATGGAAAACAAAATATGAAAGCAGAATCTGAGACAGAAATGAAATGGATAATGAAGACATAGAAACACTTTCAGTAGATGGCACAGGACATAAAGGGTTAACATAAATGTGTTGAAGGTCTATTCTCCTTGTAAAGTAAAGATGGTTTGAGTATTTGTAGTGTAATATTAACTCTTTGACTCCGGAACAACGCTCAGAGCGTTGGTCAGATTTGACACATGTGCCATTACAACTCACTAAGCGTTGTTTTAAGTCTATCACAAATTAAAATTACTGCACAGGGTGGAAAATAATTGCGGAGTCAAAGAGTTAAAACGGTGAGAAATCAGTCGGGTGCTTCTCGACTAGAGTAAAATGGTAGGATCATCTCTGAACAGAGCGGAGCTTACATGAACACAGCATGAGAATGGAGATATAGGCAGCTACTGCTGAGACTCCATCAAACATGGCAGTTACTGTGTCAGATTCTCAGTCCATGATTTGGAAGCCTCACAATGGATGGCTACTGCATGAATGGAAATCATCCTTAGAAATTTCGAATCTTGAGGAACTGGTGTGGATGTACTGTCCTGGTCATGCAGTGGTACGCGGCAATGAGAGAGCTGACAGACTTGCTTCAAGAGCACCCATAGTGGAGACATTGGATATGGATAAGGGAGAGATACTGATGACAATTAATGATCGCCTGTTAGAGAACGAGACTTTAATAGATGAATCATCAAGGCTAAGACTGCTGAAATTAGGCATCAAACGTACGGCTAGCAGGAATGGACGTTTGAGTGGATGCATCTGTCGTGTATACAACCAGCGCACAACAGGGACAGTTCACATTCATACCCTTTGACATATACTGAGGGAGCCTGGGCACTTATGGTTTTGCCTGAAGTGCAGTAATATCGATTATGTTCAACAATAACAAAAACAGTGTCATGTTAGTTAAAATGGTAGTGCTCATTTTGTTATGAATGCTTGTAGTGTACGTTTGGAAAAAATGGTTGTAGTGCTTGTCTTATCTGGTAATGAGTCTTTGTATAGTTGTGTAATGTTGGTGAAATATGGTTGTAAGGCTTGTCTTATCTGGTAATGAGTCTGTGTATAGTTGTGTAATGTTGGTAAAATATCATTGCAGGGCTTGTCTTATCTGGTAATGAGTCTGTGTATAGTTGTGTAATGTTGGTAAAATATCATTGCAGGGCTTGTCTTATCTGGTAATGAGTCTGTGTATAGTTGTGTAATGTTGGTGAAATATGGTTATAGGGCTTGTCTTATCTGGTAATGGGTCTTTGTATAGTTGTGTAATGTTGGTGAAATATGGTTATAGGGCTTGTCTTATCTGGTAATGGGTCTTTGTATAGTTGTGTAATGTTGGTGAAATATGGTTATAGGGCTTGTCTTATCTGGTAATGGGTCTTTGTATAGTTGTGTAATGTTGGTGAAATATGGTTATAGGGCTTGTCTTATCTGGTAATGGGTCTTTGTATAGTTGTGTAATGTTGGTGAAATTTGGTTTTAGTGCTTGTCTTATCTGGTAATGAGTCTTTGTATAGTTGTGTAATGTTGGTGAAATATGGTTGTAGGGCTTGTCTTATCTGGTAATGAGTCTTTGTATAGTTGTGTAATGTTGGTGAAATTTGGTTTTAGTGCTTGTCTTATCTGGTAATGAGTCTTTGTATAGTTGTGTAATGTTGGTGAAATATGGTTGTAGGGCTTGTCTTATCTGGTAATGAGTCTTTGTATAGTTGTGTAATGTTGGTGAAATTTGGTTTTAGTGCTTGTCTTATCTGGTAATGAGTCTTTGTATAGTTGTGTAATGTTGGTGAAATATGGTTGTAGGGCTTGTCTTATCTGGTAATGGGTCTTTGTATAGTTGTGTAATGTTGGTGAAATTTGGTTTTAGTGCTTGTCTTATCTGGTAATGAGTCTTTGTATAGTTGTGTAATGTTGGTGAAATATGTTTGTAGGGCTTGTCTTATCTGGTAATGAGTCTTTGTATAGTTGTGTAATGTTGGTGAAATATGATTGTAGGGCTTGTCTTATCTGGTAATGGGTCTTTGTATAGTTGTGTAATGTTGGTGAAATATGTTTGTAGGGCTTGTCTTATCTGGTAATGAAATATTGTTTTGGTGTAGGTTGTAGTGCTTGTCTTATCTGGTAATGAGTCTTTGTATAGTTGTGTAATGTTGGTGAAATATGTTTGTAGGGCTTGTCTTATCTGGTAATGGGTCTTTGTATAGTTGTGTAATGTTGGTGAAATATGGTTGTAGGGCTTGTTTTATCTGGTAATGAGTCTTTGTATAGTTGTGTAATGTTGGTGAAATATGATTGTAGGGCTTGTCTTATCTGGTAATGGGTCTTTGTATAGTTGTGTAATGTTGGTGAAATATGTTTGTAGGGCTTGTCTTATCTGGTAATGGGTCTTTGTATAGTTGTGTAATGTTGGTGAAATATGGTTGTAGGGCTTGTCTTATCTGGTAATGGGTCTTTGTATAGTTGTGTAATGTTGGTGAAATATGTTTGTAGGGCTTGTCTTATCTGGTAATGGGTCTTTGTATAGTTGTGTAATGTTGGTGAAATATGGTTGTAGGGCTTGTCTTATCTGGTAATGGGTCTTTGTATAGTGGTGTAATGTTGGTGAAATATGGTTGTAAGGCTTGTCTTATCTGATAATGGGTCTTTGTATAGTTGTGTAATGTTGGTGAAATATGATTGTAGTGCTTGTCTTATCTGGTAATGAGTCTTTGTATAGTTGTGTAATGTTGGTGAAATATGTTTGTAGGGCTTGTCTTATCTTGACTTTTCTTCTTCTTCATATACTCTAAGACGTCTACTGGAGTATTTTTAAAGAAAGCAGTGGTATGTATTTTCTAGGAACGGTAATGATGTTGGCTATATGCGCTTTCTCTGTTCCTCAAATGTTGGGCATCTTTGAAGCAGATGTTCAACCATCATTTTATCACTACCACAGTTACAACACATGGGTAGTGTATCTAACATTGTGTGTAATCTTGACACTGCTAGGACATTTTTATAAATACAATACATAATGTGGCAATGTTGATGTTTATTTTGGGTTGGGGAAGAGGGGAGAAAGAGTTGTGAAAGATCAATTATGACTATGTTTATGATAATGACGCATAGATTGAGTAGATAACAGGATTTTCATATCAGTATTGCGCGGTTAACTAAAAAACAGGTATTGCACAGTAAACTAAAAAAGTGTTATTGCACAGTTAACTAAAAACAGTTATTGCACAGTTAACTAAAAACAGTTATTGTGCAGTTAACTAAAAACAATTATTGCACAGTTAGCTAAAAAGCAGTTATTGCACAATTAACTAAAGAACAGTTATTGCACAGTTAACTAAAGAACAGTTATTGCACAGTTAATTAAAAAAACAGTTATTATGCAGTTAACTAAAAGCAGTTATTGCACAGTTAACTAAAAAGCAGTTATTGCACAATTAACTAAAAAACAGTTATTGCACAGTTAACTAAAAATCAGTTATTTCACAATTAACTAAAAAACAGTTATTGCACAGTTAACTAAAGAACAGTTATTGCACAGTTAGCTAAAAAAAAGTTATTGCACAGTTAACTAAAAATCAGTTATGGCACAGTTAACTAAAAATCAGTTATTGCACAGTTAACCATAAAACAGTTATTGCACAGTTAACCAAAAAGCAGTTATTGCACAGTTAACTAAAAAGCAGTTATTGCACAGTTAACTAAAAAGAAGATATTGCACAGTTAACTAAAAATCAGTTATTGCACAGTTAACTAAAAATAAGTTATTGCACAGTTAACTAATAAGCAGTTATTGCACAGTTAACTGAAAATCAGTTATTGCACAGTTAACTATAGGACAGTTATTGCACATTTAACTAAAAAGCAGTTATTGCACAGTTAACCAAAAAGCAGTCATTGCACAGTTAAATAAAAAGCAGTTATTGCACAGTTAACTAAAATCCGTTATTGCACAGTTAACTAAAAATTAGTTATTGCAAAGTTAACTAAAGAGCAGTTATTGCACAGTTAACCAACAAGCAGTTATTACACAGTTAACTAAAAATCAGTTATTGCATAGTTAACCATAAAACAGTTATTGCACAATTAACTAAAAAGCAGTTATTGCACAGTTAACCAAAAATACGTTATTGCACAGTTAACTAAAAAGCAGTTATTGCACAGTTAACTGAAAATCAGTTATTGTACAGTTAACTAAAAATCAGTTATTGCACAGTTAACTAAAAATCAGTTATTGCACAGTTAACCATAAAACAGTTATTGCACAGTTAACCATAAAACAGTTATTGCACAGTTAACTAAAAATCAGTTATTGCACAGTTAACTAAAAATCAGTTATTGCACATTTAACTAAAAATCAGTTATTGCACAGTTAACTAAAAAAAAAAATCAGTTATTGCACAGTTAACTAAAAATCAGTTATTGCACAGTTAACTAAAAATCAGTTATTGCACAGTTAACTAAAAATATCAGTTATTGCGCAGTTAACTAAAAATCAGTTATTGCACAGTTAACCATAAAACAGTTATTGCATAGTTAACTAAAAAGCAGTTATTGCACAGTTAACCAAAAATCAGTTATTGCACAGTTAACTAAAAAGCAGTTATTGCACAGTTAACTAAAAATCAGTTATTGCACAGTTAACTAAAAATCAGTTATTGTACAGTTAACTAAAAATCAGTTATTGCACAGTTAACTAAAAATCAGTTATTGCACAGTTAACCATAAAACAGTTATTGAACAGTTAACCATAAAACAGTTATTGCACAGTTAACTAAAAATCAGTTATTGCACAGTTAACTAAAAATCAGTTATTGCACATTTAACTAAAAATCAGTTATTGCACAGTTAACTAAAAAAAAATCAGTTATTGCACAGTTAACTAAAAATCAGTTATTGCACAGTTAACTAAAAATCAGTTATTGCACAGTTAACTAAAAATATCAGTTATTGCGCAGTTAACTAAAAATCAGTTATTGCACAGTTAACCATAAAACAGTTATTGCATAGTTAACTAAAAAGCAGTTATTGCACAGTTAACCAAAAATCAGTTATTGCACAGTTAACTAAAAAGCAGTTATTGCACAGTTAACTAAAAATCAGTTATTGCACAGTTAACTAAAAATCAGTTATGGCACAGTTAACTAAAAATCAGTTATTGCACAGTTAACTAAAAATCAGTTATTGCACAGTTAACCATAAAACAGTTATTGCACAGTTAACTAAAAATCAGTTATTGCACAGTTAACTAAAAATCAGTTATTGCACATTTAACTAAAAATCAGTTATTGCACAGTTAACTAAAAAAAATCAGTTATTGCACAGTTAACTAAAAATCAGTTATTGCACAGTTAACTAAAAATCAGTTATTGCACAGTTAACTAAAAAAATCAGTTATTGCGCAGTTAACTAAAAATCAGTTTTTGCACAGTTAACTAAAAAACTATGCTGGTAATCATCATCATCATCATCATCATCATCATCATCATCATCATCATCATCATCATCATCATCATCATCGTCATCATCATCACCACTGTCCGTTAGCTTCCTAAGGAGCATAGGCCGTAAGTAAACTCATGCCAAGTTCTCCGGTCCCGTGCCATTCCGTACCAGGTTTTTCCATGTATCTCTTCCATTCCTGTCTCCAGTTCTCTTCACCATGTGTTTTTGGTCTGCTTCTTCTTCTCTTGCCATGGTGTTTCCAGAACAAGGACTGTCTGATAATGCTATCAATAAGGTTTCCTCAACGTGTGCCAATCCTACACTAGCGTCTTCTTCTCATCTCTTGTTCCCTTGGCACTTGTCTGGTTCTTGTCTTCTACTTTGGTTTGGTGATATTGTTATCCCTTGGTAATCCTTTTATTCAACGCAAACACCCATTTATGAAAGTTTGTAGCTTGGGGGAATGTAGTATTTCTTGTTCTCCACGTTTCCGAGCCATACAGTAGAACAGTGGTTCTCAAAGTGAGCAATGGCACATTTCTAGGGGGCTACAGTAAGTGCTATATTTATGGTAAAGTACTTTTTCCAGCTAACAGCAACTATGAGGGGGCCACAGACGTACATAAGGCTCAGAAGGGGACCTTGAGCAAAAAAGAAAAAAAAGGGTTGAGAACCCCTGCAATAGAACATGATATTTATGAGAATATTGCGTTATAATAATTTATAAAAATTGTTAATCTAAAAAGTATGTTAATTTGTAAGATACCTTTCTACTCTGTGTTTTTCTTCTTTATCAGATGAACGGTAAAATTACACAAGGGGAAAATATTGCTGACAACGGTGGACTGAAACAAGCATACAGGGTTAGTTACCTTTGATTTTATGTTTTGTCTGTCCGTATTTGCTTGTCATTGCTTATATTTCATTTTCTGTTATGTTTTAAATCTTTGATGCTAGAAATTATCTTTGTTTCACTCATTCAGAAGCGGATTTAATATAAAGCTAATGAAGCTTGAGGACCCCCAAGTAGAAAAACATTGTTTTTTAAAGTTAGTCAAATAATAGCAGTCATTTATCAGAATATGCCTAATAAAAAGATTATATTGTTTTGTCTTTTTTCTTGCGTTTCTGTTTATGAAGTTTCCGGTTTTCTTTTTAATACGTTTCTTTCCTATCTCTCAATACTTTCTTTAAAATAAAATGGGCCACTCTGTCCCCCAAAATGTAGATCCGCCACTGCACTCATAGTAGAAAGCTGAAACTTTGCAAGTAGGTCCGTTTTTAGGCACATTGTAATCGGCATTATTTTCACCAGCACTGCCACAGCTGATTGTGACTCCTTCACTTCATCTAAATCTAAATGAGTTCAGTTAAGGAACATTTCATGATATTTTCGATACCATAAATGAATATTATGGGCTGTTAAGTATGTCATTTAACAGAACCAGATGGTATGGCTGGTCATTATTAAAATGGATCAGTTGGAGAGCCTTAGTGTTCCAGAATTCATCATCAGGCGTTCCATGAGAAATTATAGAATAAATTAAAAATTGTTATTTTGAGTTGTAATTAGCTATAAGTATTTATGTTCATTTCGTAATGCTTCGATAAGTATAATATGCATACAATAATGTTAATGTTTATAAACGTGTCTGTGACAAGGAATAATCTTTTTTATTTATTTAAAATAAAAGAGATCAGATTTGTCTCAGTAATAGTAATGTTCTTCTTCTTGGATTCTTAGTTCCTGACTAAGAAAACAGTCAGTGGCCATCACGCCTAGTGGCGTCTTGTAGGGCAGCAACAAACTATCCCCATTTTGCTCGGTCGGGAGCCATCCTTCATGCCGTGCCCATACTCTAGTTCATGCTTTGTATCTCAGCCTCCACTGTTCTCCGCCAGGTTGTCTTTGGTCTGCCTCTATTTCACCGTCCATCTGTGGTCCATTGCATTGCAGTTCTGGTGATGGTGTCTGGGTCCCTTCTGAGGACATGGCCAACCCAGTTCCAGCGTCTGCCTGCAATGATGGCGTGCATGCTTTTGTTTACTGCACCGTATAAGCAGTTCCTGGTTGGAGATGGCATTCGGCCAAAAAATTCGAAGAATGTTCATTAGACAGGTTGTGTGGAATGTGGATAATTTGGAAATTTACTTTTCTGTTACTCTCCATCACTCCGCGTCATACACAAGTACAGAAAGTACGCACCTCTCGTATAACCTTAATTTGGTGTTTGTGCTGTACAGAGATTTCCAACTGTTGATTAAATTTCCAAAGGCTATTCTGGCTTTGTTCATTCTGTTACTGGTGTCTTGGTTTGTTCCACTGTCTGGTGTTACTATGCTTCCTAGATATGTAAATGTATTTGTTTGTTCCAGCTTTTGGATCCTTATTTTTATGAGATCAGGATTCATTACATTGTAGTAATAGTAATAGGGAAGAGATACGTATAGACGATTTATAATAAATACAAAATACTACCACATCAGTATAGCGCATGAACAAATACATTCTCTTTAGAGTTCCCCAAAATGGGACGCTGTATGAAAATAAGAAAAGACATTATACCTATACACATATAATAAATCGAGGATTCCTCAGTAAAAGAGATATTGGCAAGAAGAAGAAGATGGCTGTAAACAGCTCCACCTATGTTCTAGTCTTGACTTATGGATGCGAGACATGAGCAATGACCACAACCCACAAAAGCTAGCTCCAAATATCAGAAATGAAGTATCTGAGGAAGGTGGTTGCAGTAACAAGAAGAGACATGGCCTCAAAACCCAGCCCCTGCAGACCCAAGTAGAACAGACAGAAGTAGAACAGACCGAAGTAGAACAGACCCAAGTAGAACAGACCTAAGTAGAACAGACCCAAGTAGAACAGACCCAAGTAGAACAGACCCAAGTAGAACAGACCCAAGTAGAACAGACCCAAGTAGAACAGACCCAATTACAATGGTTTCTTGATGTTTGAAGAATGGGACTAGATCGGTACTACGACAAATACGGGAAATCAAGAGCCATGGATCCAGACCTCCAGGACCACCCAGAATTCGCTGGGAGGACATCAGACAATCTCTAAACGATCGAGGACTAGATTGGAACCAGACCAGAAAGAAGACAGCTGATAGGATGGTAATTGTAGTATGGCACTATCTCTGGGGCACCTCGACACCCCAGGTTAGAAGAGGATTTGACTTAGTAAGTAGTAAATTATACCCAAGAGCCAGAGAAAACAAATTTCTTTCCCCTTAACTACGTCTAGTTGTGTTATATTATATTTTTGACATTTATCAGATGTTACCTTTCATCTGTTCCAGGTTTGACTCGTGTGGTATTTGTTCAGTTCCTTAAATACATAAAAAACACATTAAAAATCAACGGGAGAAATATTTCAATATTGTGTTGTATAATGACAGCCGACGTGTGTAGGCATCGCGTGTATGTTGTTGTTGTTGTTGTTGTTTAACTAGCGCTGCTGAGCTTCTCGCACTTTTGCAGCCAATACCAAGTTGAAGACTGCTTGGTATTATCTACACTGTAGATCTAGGATTTTTCTGCCATTCCGAAATGTTTTGAGTTGAAGTCATGACTTCAGTTTCTCCATATTGCCTTGCATTTAAAGGATCATCATATCTGGTCCCAGTCTAGCAGCAAGAAGTATGGGGCACATTGTACATTCCCCGACGTCCTAGGGTGCTCTCCAAATATGCAGAGCTAAAATACTGTGCTCTGGTTCTGGGCTCTCCCAAGGAATTTTCACGTCCTATACTGAGCCACTTCTCATCTAGCTCTGCCTATCATGGGGTCCATAGTGAGATCCTCCTACATGGAACCGACCAGGTAAAAGTCAGAGTACGTATGGGGCTCGTGACTATTCCAAGCGTAGTGTGTAATGCTGGGTTTTTAGCACATTTCACCACAACAGTGGGTCCTGTAGCAATTTGTTTTACCCAATGAGGTTGCCAACCAAGTATACAACCTTTGATTAGTTGTCTCTTAAATTTGCCTGCAGTACCGTAGTTCTGTTCCTACTTTGTGTCATCAGAGACCCCCCGGGCTACTGCATGGGGCAACTTTAACATCATAGCCTACATTTGCTTATGTCATCACTACTGTCATCTACATCAGTGGTTCTCAACGGGCGTCTTATGGCCCCCGGGGGGGGATGTCATATTTTTAGAAGGCCACATTCTGATGGTAAAGTACTTTTTTCAAGCTAAAAGCGACTATGAGAGGGCCACAGAGGTAAATGAGGCTCAGAAAGGGGGGGGGGGAAACAGAGGTAAATCAAGCTCAGAAAGAGGGCCACACAGGTAAATCAGGCTCAGAAAGGGGGGGGGGGGGGCCACAGAGATAAATCAGGCTCAGAAAAGGGGGGGGGGGGTCACAGAGGTAAATGAAACTCAGATAGGGGGGCATGATTGAGAAAAAAGATTGAGAACTCTTGATCTACATTATTAGCTTCAGATGTTTTGTCATCACCGAGGTCATATACATTAATGCCTTCATTTTCATTATCATCACCAAAATCATCAACATTATCGCCTTCGTTTGTTTTTTATCATCACCTTTGTCATCTACATTATTACCTTCATTTGCCTCATGATCACCTTAGGTAATCTACAGCATTACCTTCATTTGCTTGCTCATCACCTAATTATATATATATATATATATATATATATATATATATATATATATATATATATATATATATATATATATATATATATATATATATATATATATATATATATATATATATATATATATATATATATATTATCATAATAATAATAATTGCCCCTTCTGTCATAACTGACAATGGGAATGCGCCTCTCAGATGACAGTCCTCTGCTGCTTATTTGCCTGGTTTTCCTTTCGACGTTTTCTCCTGCTTTCCGTAAGAGCTTCTTTTCGCCCACTCTGAGGTGGCGCCATAGAGAGCATCGCCACTTGGTGCGATCGGCAGCTTCATCACCCCAGGCTGCTGGATTTATGTCCAAAGTCCTCATGTCTCTCTTGTACACATCTTTGAACCTGAGCTGAGGTCGCCCAGCTATATTTATCATCTTACTTATTTAGTCGTTCCTCTTCTACCGTGAGGTGTAGAGGTTTGTAAGAGAGAGTGCCATACTATTCTATCGGCTGTCGTCCTCCTGGCTTGGTTCCATTCTAGTCCTCGGTCCTTCAAAGATTGTCTAATGTTGTCCTACCAGAGGACTTTGGGTCGTCCTGGAGGTCTGGATCCCTGGCTCTTAGTTTCCTATGCTTGTCGTGGTAGCCAATCTTCTCCCATTCTTCAGACATGGCCAAACCATCTCAGTTGGGACTGTTCTACTTGGGTCTGCAGGGGTTGGGTTTTTAGGCCTTGATGTATCGTCTGGTTGCAAACCATGTATCTTCTTGTTACTTCAACCATCTTCCTCAGATATCTCATTTCTGAGGTTTGGATCTGGCGTTTGTGGGTTGTAGTCATTGCCCATGACTCGCATCCATACGTCAAGACTGGGACATAGGTGGATCGGTATACAGTCATCTTCGTCTTCTTAAGAAGACGAAGAAGACTATATTATCATCACCATGATTATCTACTTCATCTTTTCCACAGGCTTACAGAAAATGGGTAGAGAAAAATGGAGAGGAGCCAGATTTACCTGGAATAGGATTGAACCACAACCAGCTGTTTTTCCTGAACTATGCTCAGGTAATATTTTTTCTGAGTTATTCTCAGCTAATGTGAACATCTTATGTTTCATCTCTTTTCATTTAGCATCAGCTGGTAGTGTTCATGTTACGTTTATTTATTTTTTTTTATCGTGCGCCCGCTATTACTCGAGGAGAAATCTCAGGTTAGTATCTAACATGAGACTGATTTTACGTGAGTATCCCTTTTTACAGGCTTTTCTTTAACTTGCAACTTATGTCACCTTCAAATCTTGCAATCAATTTTTCGATCACTTCCAGATGAGCAATAACTCTGAATCGTGGCATAGTTGTGTTTTCCCGATGACAATGCAATAATCAGTCGTAAAAATAATAAAATGAATAACATTAAAATAAAAATAATTTTGTTGTTTGTTTCATCAGTGAAATCGGCGATAACTGCAAATAATCTAGGTGTATTCTTTCCAGCAAGATTGTCTTTCTTGAGAGAAATATTGAAACTTCTCTTCTCTCCCCCCTCCACACACACACACACTATCTCACGCGCGTGCACAGACATACACGCAACTGACAACTACATTTAAGGAAATGTAATTTACAACTCTTATCAAAATTAAAAAAAAAAAAAGAACTTTCCGTGTAATATACTGAATAATGAAATCCGCTTCCTGTGCTCTGGACTCGTTTATCGCAAGCTGATGATGTCATTAGCGGATCGATTACATTTGACTTAAATGTAAAAACACCAAAAAAAAAATAACACTAAAAATTAAAAAAATATTTTAAACACAGGCTTTTAATGCACTAAAAAGCCACAAATAATTTTTCACGGAGTTTATAGCTAGCAGTCAAAAAATGTAACATGAAATTGACAAAAAGCTTGTGACGCTGATTCTACATGAAATTAACGTCTGCTTTATACTTCATTAGACACTTATGGATAAAATATATGGTAAGCGCTTAAGCGCCCTACGCTTTTTGTCAATTTGATGTTACATTTTTTCACTGCAAGCTATAAATCCCGTGAAAAATTATTTGTCCCTTTTAAGTGCGTTGAAAGCCTGTGTTTAAAATATATTTTTTATATTTTTTTATTTTCTTCTTTTTAGTGTTATTTTTTTTTCACTGTACACTGACATGTGTCCTCTCGCCGGTCAGGCAGATACTCGCCGATTTCAGAGGTACTCATTTGAGCTGGGTCGGCTCAGGCGCCGTTCAGGTTATTCCAGTCCCTGGTCGAATGCACTGCTTCAAATCTCTTCGCCAGGGCTTGAATTATTCCAGTCCAAGTCCCGGTCGAAGACACTGCTTTAAATGTACTCGCCAGGGCTTGAACCTAGATTACCCGATCGCCAGCGCAGTGTGGTAACCATTACACCAGCGTGGCTCCCAACTTACGTTAAGAGTTTGAGAATTTAATATTTTGCGCTTTCATCACAAGTTAGGTGAAAGCTTTCATCACAAGTTAAGTGAAAGCTTTCATCACAAGTTAGGTTTTGCGCTTTCATCCCAAGTTAAGTGAAATCTTTCATCACAAGTTAAGTGAAATCTTTCATCAGAAGTTAAGTGAAAGCTTTCATCACAAGTTAGGTTTTGCGCTTTCATCACAAGTTAAGTGACAGCTTTCACCACATCATCATCATCATGTTTATTCCTAATGAAGTAAAGAACTACCACTACAACTAGTCACCTTGTGGAACCCTTCACAAATCATTCACATGCTGTTGCAGTGGTGATCTCTGTACCATTATGTTTTACATGATGAGGTTGCCAACCTCATGGACAACCTCATACACAACCTCATATCAGTCACCTCTTACGTCATGACTGTGGGAGCAGTGGTCATGTTATTTCTTATCTCATGAGAGACCCTTGAAAATATGCGGGGCAGCTTTTCCGATAGTAAGACAGTTACAGGTTGTCTTAAAAAAAACGTCTTTACAAGTGACTTTGCATACACATTCACACGTGTTTGATATGGGTCAGTTATCTGAACAGAGGTCAGTCATAATTAAGTGCGATAATTCCAGGATACACTATTGGTGTAATATCTGGCATGAGTTTGATATACAGGGTATTACAAAATTATGTATACGCGCTTCATAAATTTATATTTCATGAACAACATACACAATTATAATCTTCTTTAGCATATTTTAGTCGTGCACTGTGCTGAGATCCTCCTTGTGTGATCTAAGGGAGGAGGTCGGAGCACTGATGGAGTTGTCCGTGTGCAATGGTGAAGACAGTCCTTAAAACCAAAGGAAACCAAACCAAAGTAGAGATAAACAATTTTTTTGTCACAATGACATAAATTTAGTTTAAACATTCAAAATTCCCGCCATTCGCTTGAATACATCAGCGATACCTCTCACCAAATTCTAGTACCTTTTTTAGAATTGTCTTTAGTTTCTTCAAAACTTAATTGAGTATTCTCGAGTAGTATACAATGAGGTAAACAGGTAGTATTCAGGCGGCGGCGTGTGACTTTTATATAGCAAAATACTCCGATCGATTTCAGGCGGTGGCGTTTCAGGCGGCGGCACATGACTTTTATATAGCGATATATTTTAGCGGCGGGGCTTCCTCTGACGATCAGACGTATGACTTTTTATAAAAGAAATACTCAGGTGGAGCATCAGGTGTTGGTGCATGACTTTTTATATAAGAAAATACTCAGTGTGCAGGTGGAGCATTAGGTGGGGTGACTTTTTTATATAAGGAAATACTCATTGCGCAGGTGGAGCATCAGGCGGGGTGACTTTTTATATAAGGAAATACTCATTACGCAGGTGGAGCAGCAGGCGGGATGACTTTTTATATAAGGAAATACTCATTGTGCAGGTGGAGCATCAGGCGGAGGGTGATGCCTTTTTATATAAGGAAATACTCATTGTACAGATGGAGCAGCAGGGGTTGGTACATGACTTTTATATAAGGAATTGAGGAGGAGCAGCAGGTGGGATGACTTTTTATATAAGAAAATACTCATTGAGCAGGTGGAGCAGCAGGCGGGATGACTTTTTATATAGGAAAAATGTGCAGGGGCAAGATGGCGGGGTGACTTTTTATATAAGGAAATACTCATTAAGCAGGTGGAGCAGCAGGCGGGATGACTTTTTATATAGGAAAAGTGTGCAGGTGGAGCATCAGGCGGAGGGTGATGCCTTTTTATATAAGGAAATACTCGTTGTACAGATGGAGCAGCAGGGGTTGGTACATGACTTTTATATAAGGAATTGAGGAGGAGCAGCAGGTGGGATGACTTTTTATATAAGAAAATACTCATTGAGCAGGTGGAGCATCAGGCGGGATGACTTTTTATATAGGAAAAATGTGCAGGGGCAAGATGGCGGGGTGACTTTTTATATAAGGAAATACTCAGTGTGCAGGTGGAGCATCAGGCGGAGGGTGATGACTTTTTATATAAGAAAATACTCAGTGTGCAGGTGGAGCATCAGGTGGGGTGACTTTTTTATATAAGGAAAATGTGCAGGGGCAAGATGGCGGGATGACTTTTTATATAAGAAAATACTCATTGCGTAGGTGGAGCATCAGGCGGGATGACTTTTTATATAAGAAAATACTCAGTGTGCAGGTAGCACCAGGCGGGATGACTTTTTATATAAGAAAATACGCAGTGTGGAGGTGGAGCAGCAGGAGAAGTGGATAACTTTTTAATATAGTAATATGTGTTTATTGAGATAACAAGAAGACGATAATAGGAAGAGGATAATAGTTAGACTTTGAGATTTTTAGATAACAAGAAGACGTTATTTATAGACATATATTAATTCTGCAGGCGTGATACAGGGGTAAGATGGCGGGGTGTCTGTTTATATAAGGAGAAAAATGGCGGCGCGCGGCAGGCGCAAGATGGCGGGATGACTTTTATATAGGGAAAATGTACAAGGGCAAGAGGGCGGACTTGAGATAACAAGAAGGTGGGAGATGGCGCAAGATGGCGGGGTGCTTTTTTTATATAAGGAATTGAGGAGGAGGCGAGGAGGAGACCCATGAATTTTTTATATAGAGATATGTTTAGATAACGAGAAGACGTTATTTATAGACATATATTAATTCTGCAGGAGTGATGCAGGGGCAGGGATGATATTTTTGTGTGATGTGGTATGGTTTTGGGGGTGGAAGAGAGATATTTTAGATGTTGAGGGGAGATGTGGTGACGTTGTCAGGATGCATCTGTGTACATTTTTGGGGGTGTAGCAGGCGAGTGGACCCGCATTGAGAGGTGGGAGTGAAGAGACATTGGTGACGAGGTACGGGTGTAATGTAGCAGGTGGGGTTCGGTTAGGGGGGATATTTTTGTGTGATGTGGTATGGTTTTGGAGGTGGAAGAGAGATTATTTTAGATGTTGAGGGGAGACGTGGTGACGTTGTCAGGATGCAGCTGTGCACCTTTTTGGGGTGTCACAGGCGAGTGGACCAGCATTGAGAGGTGGGAGTGACGCGGCGTCGGTGACGAGGTACGGGTGTAATGCAGCAGGTGGGGTGAGGATAGGGGGGATATGGTTGTGTGATGTGGTATGGTTTTGGAGGGGGAAGGGAGATATTTTAATCGGTAATGTAGCAGGTGGGGTTAGGTTAGGGCGGAG
>JAMPIV010020052.1:0-134746 GCA_024509875.1 Oreohelix idahoensis | reverse complement strand
CTTTATGACACTGTGAACCTTGAACTGTTGTTTACGCTATGACGGATGAGGATTGGATCCTACATGTCTAACAGTTGGCACCAATATCATTTTTGAATGCTGAAAACTATTGAACTGTGATGTTTATGATGTATGTGAAGTAACTGTCGTTGTGGCGTGAAATAAATGATAAAAACGTCAAGAGCAGTTACCTCCTTTAACTGAACGTGCCAAACCTTTTACCGCTTTTTCTACACCTAGGGGATTATTTTAAAGGAATTTCATGCCTTTCGGCCTTATGAACGCCCCTGCTACATTCGTACGCATGATGCGTCGAATTCTTTCATATCGTACTGATGTCATAGCATACTTAGACGATATCTGTCTATTCAGTGATTCCTGGGAAGATCACTATTTGGGTTTATACGAATTGCTGTCTACTCTTCGTGAGTATAACTTGACTGCTTCTTCTTCTTCTTCCATCTTTAGCCATCAACCGGCAAAGCAGTATGTGGCCAGTACGCCTAGTGGCGTCTTAGGGCAACAACAAATTGATCAATCTATCGCTGTTTCCACCACGCCTAGTGGCGTCTTTGTGGAACAAAAACAGACCAAACAATCTATCATTGTTTCCGTAATCAGATTGGTTGGCAAGCAGGTGATCAGCCCACTGTGCGAAGTTTTTACGGGATGGGGTAAACAGCCCCATGCCCATACCCTCCTTAGTCGCCTTTTACGACATGCGTGGTAGGGTGCAGTGTTACTATTCTTTGCTCCCCTTTCGGGCCCCGGTAACACACGGGTGAACTTGACTGCAAAACCCTCTAAAGCCTTTATAGGATTTAGCGAGATGTCTTTTCTGGGTCATCGTGTTGGTCATGGTCTTTTAAAGACAGAGGACCACAATGTTTCGAAAATACTAAACATTTCTGTCCCTAAGACGAAGAAACAAGTACGGAGTCTCTTAGGTTTGATACAATTTTACGGACGATTCATTCCGAATCTGTCCTCCATTATGGCACCACTTTCTACTTTACTGAAGAAAGGATCGCCTAATCTGATCTGCTGGTCTCAAGAATGTCAATCCTCATTGGACCAGATTAAAACTCTATTCTCATCCCCACCTATTCTTAGGTTACCTACTATTGAGAAGACTTTTGTTCTTCGAAGTGACGCCTCGTCAACTGGAATTGTGGCAGCACTTATGCAGGAGTATTCTGATACTCTGCATCCGGTGATGTATATCTAGGAAATTAAATGCTGCAGAAAGGAATTACTCGGTTTTAGACCGGGAATTATTGGCTATGGTATGGTCAATTCTCAAGTTGCAAAGATTCCTTCTAGGCGCACATTTCATTGTGGAAACCGACCAGAAAGCTCTTACTGCCATGCAGAGGAAAAACTTGAAGAGCTCGAGGTCCACTCGATATGCCATAGCTCTTCAACCATTTCATTTTACGGTGCGAGCTATCCGTGGTTCGGATAATGTGATGGCAGACATTCTGTCCAGATGCCCACACGATTCCACTTAATTCTTCTGATATATATAGTTACTGATATACAGTCCTCTACTATAATGACACATCAGCACATATGTTATCACTTTTTGTGAATTTATAACATTGTACCATATAATGTTAAGGAGGCTTAATTAGCGATATATGGGCCAAAAGTTTACGGCCACATTTATATACTATAATTTGATTGATGTATTAAGAAATTTAGCTTATACCATAAAGATTTTTTATTATTGATATTTTCGCAGCACATCTTTGACGTCTGCGAGATTATGTCTATTGTGGAACTTTGAAACATATCAAGCCCTAAGTCAATCTGGAGCGGATTATGTCCACGTCTTCTATGCACATCTATTTAATTAGAACAATACAATGTATTATTATATTATATGCATGTATCATGTATTTTGTGTAATTCTAAAGTGCGGTACAGTAGTATATGACACCGCTGTTTGCACAACACTTCATTGTTTAATACTATGATAATATATATTTTCATAGATTTGTATGAGTATGATTTACCTTGCATTGTGATGTTGCCATCACTGTGGCGTATGTTGGTGGCACCTCCCTGGAATATATGCGTACACTTACGTACATATTTTCTCTAAGATTCTGAGATACAATCTCAGCTATCGCTCTATGCAAAGCGATAGCCGCATATTAAGCATTATATCCACGCATCATACGTGCGTTTAGAGCCTGTTGTTTCTGGCTCTAGGATTTTTAAAAAAAAATGTTTCATTTTTTTTCCTGGGGGGTGCGGTAATCTGTTACGCACAGAATTTTTCAAAAGACATTGTATAATTTTTCAAAAGACATTGTATAATTTTTCAAATGACATTGTATAATTTTGTCTAAAGACATAATATAATTTTGTCTAAAGACATTGTATAATTTTTCCTAAAGGCATTGTGTAGTTTACTTGTCTGAATTGTACACCTTGATTTTTCGCACAGTCTAAGATAAATAACTCTTGTTTTACTGTGAGTACATTTTGCAAGGATGATTACCTTCGCTTGTGACGGGACTCATCGGTCCATTTATTTTTGAACGATGTGTTGGTCACTCTCCTTATTTGGTAGTATCGGTCATCTGTTTCTTTGAATGATTGAAACCAGTGTTGAGGATTCGTTCGCTGTCCATATAAGGCAAGATTTCTTACAAAAATCTTTCTAGAAGGTCTTCAACCATCGTCTCGTTGAATTTCACTCAGTTGTAGGCTTTTCTGCGCATGTCTGACTTTGAGGGGTTAGAATCGTCTTCCGCCCAGCGGGGATTCGAGATGATGTACTGAGCAGAGTACAGACGCATCGGCGTCTTGTGATTTTTCATAGGGAAATATATTGTCTTTGTGAGTTAGTTATCTAACTAGACTTTTCCCAGTATTATTCAAGCCGCCTGGAGGCATATGTTTTAGTGGTTGATTCCGAAGAAAGGTAATACCTCTTTATTGAACTTTACGATACCATCTTGTAGTTCGACATTTTGTTGCTCTCTGCTCGCCTGTGTGATTCAAAATGGAGAGGTACTTTGATTAGGATTTCGCCACCGGTATCTTTATACCTGAACAATTTACATATATGGGTCGCTTTAGACCAACAGGACTATTGTCTGTTTTTCCAGGATTCGCTATGCCAGCGATTACGCCTAAGTCAAAGGGTTAGACTTAGGAATGTGATAAAGGTCAGTTCGACCTGTACTCCTCAATGCTATTTCTCGTGCAAACGATAACGGACTTATTTATTACACCTGATCTGCCAGCATCAGGAGAGGAGTAATGATTATAATGTATGTGTACTGATGAAGTGCAGCTGACACTGTTACACTATTGATAGTAATGAATATTAATGCATCCAGCTCTGTGCCATATTATTTAGACAGATTTATGAATAATAACTTTATGACACTGTGAACCTTGAACTGTTGTTTACGCTATGACGGATGAGGATTGGATCCTACATGTCTAACAGTTGGCACCAATATCATTTTTGAATGCTGAAAACTATTGAACTGTGATGTTTATGATGTATGTGAAGTAACTGTCGTTGTGGCGTGAAATAAATGATGAAAACGTCAAGAGCAGTTACCTACTTTATGACTTCGCATGTCACTTTGCCTGTGCTGTAACTCTGTGGACTAGCTAACTACTTTACACACAGCAACAACATCAACCAGATAAGACACCCTACACTACAACTATAATTTAACTGGTGTCGATAGGGGTGGTAATTGAAGTCAGCCTAAATCCACCTTATCATTTCATGGTGGCCAAATGTTGGTTTATTCTGGTACCAGCTCTCAAGGGGGTCAACAAACCCAGACATCATCATCATACTATATACAAGATTGCAGTTCAACTCACTACCTTCAATGAAAGTACCCGACGTTGCTGATTTCGGAGATATTTTCAAAGTACCCGGCGTTGCTCGGCAAGTTATCAAGGTTTCCTGACTAAGAAGGACAAGTGCCGATTGAATCGATTTACTGTTGCAGATTCAGAAGGTTAAGTGCCGATTAAGTCGATTTATAAGATTCAGAAAGTCAAGTGCCGATTAAGTCGATTTATAGGATTCAGAAGGTCAAGAGCCGAAACGACGTTTCCAGTATTAGAAGCTCATTTCCTTCGTCATGGCTGTTTATGGGAGCAGATGTTGATCAACGTTGGATCATTATCCTCAGAATGCTGATCTTATCCTGTTCTGCACCGTGCTGACGCTGGATTTATAGAAGTTAAGTGGCCTGTTTTGTTTGTGAACTGTGCCCTTATATTCTAACTGAGCCTTCTAATCTTTCACATCCTATTGTCAATTTACTACATGGTATATGTTATTTGTATATTTATATGTTTATATTTCTGCGGGTTTGGTTGGGTAGGTGACTATCATAAGAGATACCACGTCATAGAGGTCTTATGATAGCGTTCTTTAGGAGCAATTTTCTTAATTGAAAATTGGCATGCAACATTTGTTGCTATTTGTGTTAGTTGTGATGACATGTGCATTTTTGTTTTCGGTATTTTTTCGCATTCTTTAGTTTTGTTTTGATTTGTTTGTATTTGTAAGTCTCCTCTTTCCTATTATTCAGTTCTCTACACCATTTTTGTTTATACACTGTGACGTCATTTGTTTGTTTACATTATTCGCATTTGTCAACAAATTCTTTGTGATATTTACTTTTAGTTTTCGCTGTTTATGTCTTTGACGTTTGCGAATGTTTTCGTATTGTGTTTGATCTTTGTTATTGTTTACATTGTCTTGGATCTTTGTTATTGTTTACATTGTCTTGGATCTTTGTTATTGTTTACATTGTCTTCGATTGTTATTGTTTACATAGTTCTTGCATGGTTAGCTTTCACTATTGTTACATATTTGCTTATCATAACTAAATGGTGGATTGTTTCATGCACTATTGGATGTGTAGTGCAGTTATGATAAATAACTGATGATTATGTGATTATGCACTATTGGATGTGTAGTGCCTTTATGATTAAGAAGTGACTTGTGGTAGTATTATATATTGAGTAATACAAGTTCTTTGTCAAAGACTTGTTTCCCACAGAGATTGGGGTAAACATTGTGATTATACAAGTACTTATTTAAGTCTTGTCACTATTAAGGGTGAAATACATTAATTAAATATTTCAGATTTTGTGACTCATAATATTAGACATCATGTCTACACAAGATTACTTTATTGAACAAGAGAAATCCCTTGGCAAGACAGGTGATAGATTGGAAGAATATGCGACTACTCAATATGATAAAGCATTAAAGATAGAAAAGAAAAAATGGAAATAGAAGCTGAACAAAAGAAATTGCAGATGCAGGTGGAGGAAAGGAGATTTCAAATGGAAATGGAGTCAGAAAATAAAAGACTTGAAAAAGAGTCAGAAAATAAAAGACTTGAAAAAGAGGCTGAAAATAAAAGACTAGAGATACAGGCTGAAAATAAAAGACTAGAGATACAGGCTGAGGCTGATGAAAGAAGGTTACAAAGAGAGGCTGATGAGAGAAAAACAAAAATGGAGCATGAAGAAAAACTCTTAGCTTTGGAGTTAGAAAAGTTGAAGTTGTCTGGTAATGCTAATGATGCAAATAAGCGGTCAGATAGGTTCAATGCAAGTACTTTTAAGATAAAGCTACCTGCATTCAATGCTTCCAGTGACGATATAACGTTTTATCTGAATAGATTCGAACGTGCATGTACAGCACATAACATAGATAAATCAATGTATGTTTATCAGTTATCCAACTTACTTAGAGGTGATACTTTGAGTATGTTAAGTATGGTAGATGAGCCTGACAAGAACAATTATGAAGTTATCAGAGCAGTCTTGTTAAAGAAGTACCAACTTAACGAAGACGGCTATCGTCTTCAATTTAAAAATATGTTGCCAGATACTGGAGTTGAATTCTCTGAATTTATTTCAAAAATTCGACTTACTTTTTCACGTTGGGTTGAGCTGTCTAAGACAGAACATACATATGAAGCACTTATGGACTTACTACTTAGAGACAAGGTTATGTCTTCTGTCAATGAATCCTTTCTTTCTTTTCTTCATGAGCGTAAGCCTAAAAACATAAAAGAAATGGAAGAATACTGTTGCCAGTATGTGACTGCGCACCCTCACGTAACCATTAGCAACTCTAGAGTAAAAGAAGGTATGCCAGTTGCTTCGGCAGCACCATATGGCCAAAACTTCAAGCGTAAATTTCAAGGTACTCAACAAAATATTAATAGAAAGAGTAACCGTAATTATGATCAAAATCATAGCAATCAATCACATGGTGATTCTTCTTCGAATAACTGGAGACAAGGTGATACTCCTCGTTATTCTGCACCTAATAATTTTAGACATTTCCGCAAAGGTAGTCAGTATAGAGGTAACTACTTTTCGCGTAAACCTCAAAATCAATCTGCTAGATTTTCAAATCAATACAGATATGATAATGACAATTATGGAAACTGGAACACAGATCAGGATAACAATTACAGGAGAGAAAATAATGATAATTTTAGAGGCAATAATGGTCGCGGTAGATCTCTACATAAGAGAAAGAGATATCAACAGACAAACTCTGTACAACAAGAATCTCAGGGAGCAGATAAACAGGTTAATAATGATAAAAACCCTATCGGATGTTCTGCTTTTGATTTTGGTAGAGCAAATAAATGTCCCCAATGTAGTACTTTGTTCGAACCAACTACCGTAACTACTTTAAGCTGTGGTCATCCTCTTCCCGCTCTCCCTGCTGCAGTTGCGCATGACGGGAGAGGCTCTCTTATACTACATAAGGGTGTTGTAAATAGTAATCCAGTCTCACTTCTGTTTGATTCTGGATGTACTACTATTGGTGTTAGACAATCTCTTGTAAATCCATCCTGTGCTACAGGAAAAGTCATCAAATGTGTCACATTTGGTGGCACTTTGGAAAAGTATCCTACTGCCATAATACATATTGCTACTCCCTTCTTTACGGGAGATGTCCACGCGTGTCTTCTTCCTAACCCTATTGCGGACCTTATTATCGGTCGTATTCACGGAGTTAGTGAATGTACCCCACAGCAGATAGCTGCTTGGGAAGAACAGAATATGCATGCTACCAATGCAGTGGTCACAAGAGCACAAGCTCTTGAAACACCACAAACTTCATTCATTGACTAGTGATGATGAAGTAAATAGCCAAGATAGTCACTGCATTATTTCACGTGACTCATTCATAAAGTTGCAAGAAGAAGATCCTTCTTTGCAGAAATTCTTCATTCTAGCAAAAAAAGGTGATCCAAATCAAAATACAAATAGAAAGTCTTGGATTTCTATGAAGAACGGCGTACTTGTACGTATGGTACAAGACTCGACTACGTCTGCACATTCTCAAATTCTTGTGCCTAAGAGTATGAGATTGCAAATATTGCAACATGCTCATGACTCGCAATGTGCTGGACATATGGGTTTTTCCCGTACAAAGTCGAGGGTTCTTGCGGCTTTCTTTTGGCCATTTGTAAGCAAGGACATACGTATTTACTGTCAATCTTGCAAAGTATGTCAGGAGGTCAAATCGAGAGGACCACGACATGCTGCGCCTATCCAGGCTGCTGACATCCCTATTCGCCCTTTTCAGAAGATGGCGATAGATATTATCGGTCCTTTTAGGATTAAGTCGGCTAGAGGACATCAATTTATCCTCACATGTGTCGATATGTGCACACGTTGGCCAGAGGCTATCCCTCTCAAGAGCATCTCAACTGCCGATATTGCAGACGCTCTGTGGCTGATATTTTCTCGCTTGGGTTTCCCCAGAGAAATATTGTCAGACCATGGCACACAACTTATATCCGACACTATGTCACAGGTAATGTCTATTTTACATATTAAAAGGTCTCTCAGCAGTATATATCACCCAATGTCGAATGGGTTAGTTGAGCGTTTGAATAGGACACTAAAGACTTTACTTGGGAAGATAACTGAGGATCATCCTCAGGATTGGGACAGGGTTTTACCCGCGGCTCTCTTCGCTTATAGAGAGGTCCCCAATGAACACACAGGATTTTCTCCTTTTGAACTTGTTTTTGGCGCGCGACCGCGCGGCCCTATAGTTTACTTCAAGATCTCATCACTGCCGATAATATTAGCGATGACACTCAATCTTCTTATGAGTATGTCATTGCTCTAAGGCAAAAGATCATCGAGGCATGCAAATTAGCAACTTCGTCATCCGAGTTTGCCAAAGAAAAGGCAAGACAATTTGCTAATAAAAATAGATGTCTACGACAACTTTGTCCAGGTGACAAAGCTCTCGTTCTACTTCCTTCAAGGGACAGCAGACTTCTTATTGCATGGAAAGGTCCATATGCAATAGTCTCCAAGATTTCCGACGTCGACTATGTCGTCGATATTGATGGGAAACATAAAACTTTCCACATAAATATGTTGTCGGAATTTCATGAACGACCTGACTATTTGCAGCCTATTTTCCAGGCGATGGACGACTCTCCAGTACCTCATGGTCATTACTCATCCCTGTCAGTCATACAGGATGAGGAAACTACTTTTTCTGATGTCAATCTTTCACTTCCTATGGTCCCACTTCATTCTACGGAATCTTGGAAAAACGTTACCGTTTCTCCTAATCTTTCCGCTGAAGAACATCGACAAGTTTCTTCGATGTTGCAGACATTTCAGGATGTCCTTACAGACATCCCGGGACACACACATGTCATCGAACATGACATTGTGCTTACGGACCATAATCCTATCAGAGTCAGACCCTATCCAATACCTATCCACTTTCAGTCACAAGTCGAGAAGGAATTGGATGAGATGATACGATTGGAAATAATCGAACCATCTACTTCACCTTACTCTTCGTCTATGGTTATTGTCCGAAAAAAAGACAATAATATTCGCATTTGCGTTGATTATCGCAAATTGAACCAGGTTACGAAGTTTGATGCTGAACCGATGCCTTCTCTAGAAGAGCTAATAAACAAACTCTCTAATTCTAGATTCTTTACCAAACTAGACTTGTCTAAAGGTTATTGGCAAGTTCCTTTAACTGAACGTGCCAAACCTTTTACCGCTTTTTCTACACCTAGGGGTTTATTTCAATGGAATTTCATGCCTTTCGGCCTTATGAACGCCCCTGCTACATTCGTACGCATGATGCGTCGAATTCTTTCATATCGTACTGATGTCATAGCATACTTAGACGATATCTGTCTATTCAGTGATTCCTGGGAAGATCACTATTTGGGTTTATACGAATTGCTGTCTACTCTTCGTGAGTATAACTTGACTGCAAAACCCTCTAAAGCCTTTATAGGATTTAGCGAGATTTCTTTTCTGGGTCATCGTGTTGGTCATGGTCTTTTAAAGACAGAGGACCACAATGTTTCGAAAATACTAAACATTTCTGTCCCTAAGACGAAGAAACAAATACGGAGTCTCTTAGGTTTGATACAATTTTACGGACGATTCATTCCGAATCTGTCCTCCATTATGGCACCACTTTCTACTTTACTGAAGAAAGGATCGCCTTATCTGATCTGCTGGTCTCAAGAATGTCAATCCTCATTGGACCAGATTAAAACTCTATTCTCATCCCCACCTATTCTTAGGTTACCTACTATTGAGAAGACTTTTGTTCTTCGAAGTGACGCCTCGTCAACTGGAATTGTGGCAGCACTTATGCAGGAGTATTCTGATACTCTGCATCCGGTGATGTATATCTCTAGGAAATTAAATGCTGCAGAAAGGAATTACTCGGTTTTAGACCGGGAATTATTGGCTATGGTATGGTCAATTCTCAAGTTGCAAAGATTCCTTCTAGGCGCACATTTCATTGTGGAAACCGACCAGAAAGCTCTTACTGCCATGCAGAGCAAAAACTTGAAGAGCTCGAGGTCCACTCGATATGCCATAGCTCTTCAACCATTTCATTTTACGGTGCGAGCTATCCGTGGTTCGGATAATGTGATGGCAGACATTCTGTCCAGATGCCCACACGATTCCACTTAATTCTTCTGTTATATATAGTTACTGATATACAGTCCTCTACTATAATGACACATCAGCACATATGTTATCACTTTTTGTGAATTTATAACATTGTACCATATAATGTTAAGGAGGCTTAATTAGCGATATATGGGCCAAAAGTTTACGGCCACATTTATATACTATAATTTGATTGATGTATTAAGAAATTTAGCTTATACCATAAAGATTTTTTATTATTGATATTTTCGCAGCACATCTTTGACGTCTGCGAGATTATGTCTATTGTGGAACTTTGAAACATATCAAGCCCTAAGTCAATCTGGAGCGGATTATGTCCACGTCTTCTATGCACATCTATTTAATTAGAACAATACAATGTATTATTATATTATATGCATGTATCATGTATTTTGTGTAATTCTAAAGTGCGGTACAGTAGTATATGACACCGCTGTTTGCACAACACTTCATTGTTTAATACTATGATAATATATATTTTCATAGATTTGTATGAGTATGATTTACCTTGCATTGTGATGTTGCCATCACTGTGGCGTATGTTGGTGGCACCTCCCTGGAATATACGCGTACACTTACGTACATATTTTCTCTAAGATTCTGAGATACAATCTCAGCTATCGCTCTATGCAAAGCGATAGCAGCATATTAAGCATTATATCCACGCATCTTACGTGCGTTTAGAGCCTGTTGTTTCTGGCTCTACGATTTTAAAAAAAAAAGTTTCATTTTTTTTACCGGGGGGTGCGGTAATCTGTTACGCACAGAATTTTTCAAAAGACATTGTATAATTTTTCAAAAGACATTGTATAATTTTTCAAATGACATAGAATAATTTTGTCTAAAGACATAATATAATTTTGTCTAAAGACATTGTATAATTTTTCCTAAAGGCATTGTGTAGTTTACTTGTCTGAATTGTACACCTTGATTTTTCGCACAGTCTAAGATAAATAACTCTTGTTTTACTGTGAGTACATTTTGCAAGGATGATTACCTTCGCTTGTGACGGGACTCATCGGTCCATTTATTTTTGAACGATGTGTTGGTCACTCTCCTTATTTGGTAGTATCGGTCATCTGTTTCTTTGAATGATTGAAACCAGTGTTGAGGATTCGTTCGCTGTCCATATAAGGCAAGATTTCTTACAAAAATCTTTCTAGAAGGTCTTCAACCATCGTCTCGTTGAATTTCACTCAGTTGTAGGCTTTTCTGCGCATGTCTGACTTTGAGGGGTTAGAATCGTCTTCCGCCCAGCGGGGATTCGAGATGATGTACTGAGCAGAGTACAGACGCATCGGCGTCTTGTGATTTTTCATAGGGAAATATATTGTCTTTGTGAGTTAGTTATCTAACTAGACTTTTCCCAGTATTATTCAAGCCGCCTGGAGGCATATGTTTTAGTGGTTGATTCCGAAGAAAGGTAATACCTCTTTATTGAACTTTACGATACCATCTTGTAGTTCGACATTTTGTTGCTCTCTGCTCGCCTGTGTGATTCAAAATGGAGAGGTACTTTGATTAGGATTTCGCCACCGGTATCTTTATACCTGAACAATTTACATATATGGGTCGCTTTAGACCAACAGGACTATTGTCTGTTTTCCAGGATTCGCTATGCCAGCGATTACGCCTAAGTCAAAATGTTAGACTTAGGAATGTGATAAAGGTCAGTTCGACCTGTACTCCTCAATGCTATTTCTCGTGCAAACGATAACGGACTTATTTATTACACCTGATCTGCCAGCATCAGGAGAGGAGTAATGATTATAATGTATGTGTACTGATGAAGTGCAGCTGACACTGTTACACTATTGATAGTAATGAATATTAATGCATCCAGCTCTGTGCCATATTATTTAGACAGATTTATGAATAATAACTTTATGACACTGTGAACCTTGAACTGTTGTTTACGCTATGACGGATGAGGATTGGATCCTACATGTCTAACAGTTGGCACCAATATCATTTTTGAATGCTGAAAACTATTGAACTGTGATGTTTATGATGTATGTGAAGTAACTGTCGTTGTGGCGTGAAATAAATAATGAAAACGTGAAGAGCAGTTACCTACTTTATGACTTCGCATGTCACTTTGCCTGTGCTGTAACTCTGTGGACTAGCTAACTACTTTACACACAGCAACAACATCAACCAGATAAGACACCCTACACTACAACTATAATTTAACTGGTGTCGATAGGGGTGGTAATTGAAGTCAGCCTAAATCCACCTTATCATTTCATGGTGGCCAAATGTTGGTTTATTCTGGTACCAGCTCTCAAGGGGGTCAACAAACCCAGACATCATCATCATACTATATACAAGATTGCAGTTCAACTCACTACCTTCAATGAAAGTACCCGACGTTGCTGATTTCGGAGATATTTTCAAAGTACCCGGCGTTGCTCGGCAAGTTATCAAGGTTTCCTGACTAAGAAGGACAAGTGCCGATTGAATCGATTTACTGTTGCAGATTCAGAAGGTTAAGTGCCGATTAAGTCGATTTATAAGATTCAGAAAGTCAAGTGCCGATTAAGTCGATTTATAGGATTCAGAAGGTCAAGAGCCGAAACGACGTTTCCAGTATTAGAAGCTCATTTCCTTCGTCATGGCTGTTTATGGGAGCAGATGTTGATCAACGTTGGATCATTATCCTCAGAATGCTGATCTTATCCTGTTCTGCACCGTGCTGACGCTGGATTTATAGAAGTTAAGTGGCCTGTTTTGTTTGTGAACTGTGCCCTTATATTCTAACTGAGCCTTCTAATCTTTCACATCCTATTGTCAATTTACTACATGGTATATGTTATTTGTATATTTATATGTTTATATTTCTGCGGGTTTGGTTGGGTAGATGACTATCATAAGAGATACCACGTCATAGAGGTCTTATGATAGCGTTCTTTAGGAGCAATTTTCTTAATTGAAAATTGGCATGCAACATTTGTTGCTATTTGTGTTAGTTGTGATGACATGTGCATTTTTGTTTTCGGTATTTTTTTCGCATTCTTTAGTTTTGTTTTGATTTGTTTGTATTTGTAAGTCTCCTCTTTCCTATTATTCAGTTCTCTACACCATTTTTGTTTATACACTGTGACGTCATTTGTTTGTTTACATTATTCGCATTTGTCAACAAATTCTTTGTGATATTTACTTTTAGTTTTCGCTGTTTATGTCTTTGACGTTTGCGAATGTTTTCGTATTGTGTTTGATCTTTGTTATTGTTTACATTGTCTTGGATCTTTGTTATTGTTTACATTGTCTTGGATCTTTGTTATTGTTTACATTGTCTTCGATTGTTATTGTTTACATAGTTCTTGCATGGTTAGCTTTCACTATTGTTACATATTTGCTTATCATAACTAAATGGTGGATTGTTTCATGCACTATTGGATGTGTAGTGCAGTTATGATAAATAACTGATGATTATGTGATTATGCACTATTGGATGTGTAGTGCCTTTATGATTAAGAAGTGACTTGTGGTAGTATTATATATTGAGTAATACAAGTTCTTTGTCAAAGACTTGTTTCCCACAGAGATTGGGGTAAACATTGTGATTATACAAGTACTTATTTAAGTCTTGTCACTATTAAGGGTGAAATACATTAATTAAATATTTCAGATTTTGTGACTCATAATATTAGACATCATGTCTACACAAGATTACTTTATTGAACAAGAGAAATCCCTTGGCAAGACAGGTGATAGATTGGAAGAATATGCGACTACTCAATATGATAAAGCATTAAAGATAGAAAAGAAAAAATGGAAATAGAAGCTGAACAAAAGAAATTGCAGATGCAGGTGGAGGAAAGGAGATTTCAAATGGAAATGGAGTCAGAAAATAAAAGACTTGAAAAAGAGTCAGAAAATAAAAGACTTGAAAAAGAGGCTGAAAATAAAAGACTAGAGATACAGGCTGAAAATAAAAGACTAGAGATACAGGCTGAGGCTGATGAAAGAAGGTTACAAAGAGAGGCTGATGAGAGAAAAACAAAAATGGAGCATGAAGAAAAACTCTTAGCTTTGGAGTTAGAAAAGTTGAAGTTGTCTGGTAATGCTAATGATGCAAATAGGCGGTCAGATAGGTTCAATGCAAGTACTTTTAAGATAAAGCTACCTGCATTCAATGCTTCCAGTGACGATATAACGTTTTATCTGAATAGATTCGAACGTGCATGTACAGCACATAACATAGATAAATCAATGTATGTTTATCAGTTATCCAACTTACTTAGAGGTGATACTTTGAGTATGTTAAGTATGGTAGATGAGCCTGACAAGAACAATTATGAAGTTATCAGAGCAGTCTTGTTAAAGAAGTACCAACTTAACGAAGACGGCTATCGTCTTCAATTTAAAAATATGTTGCCAGATACTGGAGTTGAATTCTCTGAATTTATTTCAAAAATTCGACTTACTTTTTCACGTTGGGTTGAGCTGTCTAAGACAGAACATACATATGAAGCACTTATGGACTTACTACTTAGAGACAAGGTTATGTCTTCTGTCAATGAATCCTTTCTTTCTTTTCTTCATGAGCGTAAGCCTAAAAACATAAAAGAAATGGAAGAATACTGTTGCCAGTATGTGACTGCGCACCCTCACGTAACCATTAGCAACTCTAGAGTAAAAGAAGGTATGCCAGTTGCTTCGGCAGCACCATATGGCCAAAACTTCAAGCGTAAATTTCAAGGTACTCAACAAAATATTAATAGAAAGAGTAACCGTAATTATGATCAAAATCATAGCAATCAATCACATGGTGATTCTTCTTCGAATAACTGGAGACAAGGTGATACTCCTCGTTATTCTGCACCTAATAATTTTAGACATTTCCGCAAAGGTAGTCAGTATAGAGGTAACTACTTTTCGCGTAAACCTCAAAACCAATCTGCTAGATTTTCAAATCAATACAGATATGATAATGACAATTATGGAAACTGGAACACAGATCAGGATAACAATTACAGGAGAGAAAATAATGATAATTTTAGAGGCAATAATGGTCGCGGTAGATCTCTACATAAGAGAAAGAGATATCAACAGACAAACTCTGTACAACAAGAATCTCCGGGAGCAGATAAACAGGTTAATAATGATAAAAACCCTATCGGATGTTCTGCTTTTGATTTTGGTAGAGCAAATAAATGTCCCCAATGTAGTACTTTGTTCGAACCAACTACCGTAACTACTTTAAGCTGTGGTCATCCTCTTCCCGCTCTCCCTGCTGCAGTTGCGCATGACGGGAGAGGCTCTCTTATACTACATAAGGGTGTTGTAAATAGTAATCCAGTCTCACTTCTGTTTGATTCTGGATGTACTACTATTGGTGTTAGACAATCTCTTGTAAATCCATCCTGTGCTACAGGAAAAGTCATCAAATGTGTCACATTTGGTGGCACTTTGGAAAAGTATCCTACTGCCATAATACATATTGCTACTCCCTTCTTTACGGGAGATGTCCACGCGTGTCTTCTTCCTAACCCTATTGCGGACCTTATTATCGGTCGTATTCACGGAGTTAGTGAATGTACCCCACAGCAGATAGCTGCTTGGGAAGAACAGAATATGCATGCTACCATTGCAGTGGTCACAAGAGCACAAGCTCTTGAAACACCACAAACTTCATTGACTAGTGATGATGAAGTAAATAGCCAAGATAGTCACTGCATTATTTCACGTGACTCATTCATAAAGTTGCAAGAAGAAGATCCTTCTTTGCAGAAATTCTTCATTCTAGCAAAAAAAGGTGATCCAAATCAAAATACAAATAGAAAGTCTTGGATTTCTATGAAGAACGGCGTACTTGTACGTATGGTACAAGACTCGACTACGTCTGCACATTCTCAAATTCTTGTGCCTAAGAGTATGAGATTGCAAATATTGCAACATGCTCATGACTCGCAATGTGCTGGACATATGGGTTTTTCCCGTACAAAGTCGAGGGTTCTTGCGGCTTTCTTTTGGCCATTTGTAAGCAAGGACATACGTATTTACTGTCAATCTTGCAAAGTATGTCAGGAGGTCAAATCGAGAGGACCACGACATGCTGCGCCTATCCAGGCTGCTGACATCCCTATTCGCCCTTTTCAGAAGATGGCGATAGATATTATCGGTCCTTTTAGGATTAAGTCGGCTAGAGGACATCAATTTATCCTCACATGTGTCGATATGTGCACACGTTGGCCAGAGGCTATCCCTCTCAAGAGCATCTCAACTGCCGATATTGCAGACGCTCTGTGGCTGATATTTTCTCGCTTGGGTTTCCCCAGAGAAATATTGTCAGACCATGGCACACAACTTATATCCGACACTATGTCACAGGTAATGTCTATTTTACATATTAAAAGGTCTCTCAGCAGTATATATCACCCAATGTCGAATGGGTTAGTTGAGCGTTTGAATAGGACACTAAAGACTTTACTTGGGAAGATAACTGAGGATCATCCTCAGGATTGGGACAGGGTTTTACCCGCGGCTCTCTTCGCTTATAGAGAGGTCCCCAATGAACACACAGGATTTTCTCCTTTTGAACTTGTGTTTGGCGCGCGACCGCGCGGCCCTATCGTTTACTTCAAGATCTCATCACTGCCGATAATATTAGCGATGACACTCAATCTTCTTATGAGTATGTCATTGCTCTAAGGCAAAAGATCATCGAGGCATGCAAATTAGCAACTTCGTCATCCGAGTTTGCCAAAGAAAAGGCAAGACAATTTGCTAATAAAAATAGATGTCTACGACAACTTTGTCCAGGTGACAAAGCTCTCGTTCTACTTCCTTCAAGGGACAGCAGACTTCTTATTGCATGGAAAGGTCCATATGCAATAGTCTCCAAGATTTCCGACGTCGACTATGTCGTCGATATTGATGGGAAACATAAAACTTTCCACATAAATATGTTGTCGGAATTTCATGAACGACCTGACTATTTGCAGCCTATTTTCCAGGCGATGGACGACTCTCCAGTACCTCATGGTCATTACTCATCCCTGTCAGTCATACAGGATGAGGAAACTACTTTTTCTGATGTCAATCTTTCACTTCCTATGGTCCCACTTCATTCTACGGAATCTTGGAAAAACGTTACCGTTTCTCCTAATCTTTCCGCTGAAGAACATCGACAAGTTTCTTCGATGTTGCAGACATTTCAGGATGTCCTTACAGACATCCCGGGACACACACATGTCATCGAACATGACATTGTGCTTACGGACCATAATCCTATCAGAGTCAGACCCTATCCAATACCTATCCACTTTCAGTCACAAGTCGAGAAGGAATTGGATGAGATGATACGATTGGAAATAATCGAACCATCTACTTCACCTTACTCTTCGTCTATGGTTATTGTCCGAAAAAAAGACAATAATATTCGCATTTGCGTTGATTATCGCAAATTGAACCAGGTTACGAAGTTTGATGCTGAACCGATGCCTTCTCTAGAAGAGCTAATAAACAAACTCTCTAATTCTAGATTCTTTACCAAACTAGACTTGTCTAAAGGTTATTGGCAAGTTCCTTTAACTGAACGTGCCAAACCTTTTACCGCTTTTTCTACACCTAGGGGTTTATTTCAATGGAATTTCATGCCTTTCGGCCTTATGAACGCCCCTGCTACATTCGTACGCATGATGCGTCGAATTCTTTCATATCGTACTGATGTCATAGCATACTTAGACGATATCTGTCTATTCAGTGATTCCTGGGAAGATCACTATTTGGGTTTATACGAATTGCTGTCTACTCTTCGTGAGTATAACTTGACTGCAAAACCCTCTAAAGCCTTTATAGGATTTAGCACGATTTCTTTTCTGGGTCATCGTGTTGGTCATGGTCTTTTAAAGACAGAGGACCACAATGTTTCGAAAATACTAAACATTTCTGTCCCTAAGACGAAGAAACAAATACGGAGTCTCTTAGGTTTGATACAATTTTACGGACGATTCATTCCGAATCTGTCCTCCATTATGGCACCACTTTCTACTTTACTGAAGAAAGGATCGCCTTATCTGATCTGCTGGTCTCAAGAATGTCAATCCTCATTGGACCAGATTAAAACTCTATTCTCATCCCCACCTATTCTTAGGTTACCTACTATTGAGAAGACTTTTGTTCTTCGAAGTGACGCCTCGTCAACTGGAATTGTGGCAGCACTTATGCAGGAGTATTCTGATACTCTGCATCCGGTGATGTATATCTCTAGGAAATTAAATGCTGCAGAAAGGAATTACTCGGTTTTAGACCGGGAATTATTGGCTATGGTATGGTCAATTCTCAAGTTGCAAAGATTCCTTCTAGGCGCACATTTCATTGTGGAAACCGACCAGAAAGCTCTTACTGCCATGCAGAGCAAAAACTTGAAGAGCTCGAGGTCCACTCGATATGCCATAGCTCTTCAACCATTTCATTTTACGGTGTGAGCTATCCGTGGTTCGGATAATGTGATGGCAGACATTCTGTCCAGATGCCCACACGATTCCACTTAATTCTTCTGTTATATATAGTTACTGATATACAGTCCTCTACTATAATGACATATCAGCACATATGTTATCACTTTTTGTGAATTTATAACATTGTACCATATAATGTTAAGGAGGCTTAATTAGCGATATATGGGCCAAAAGTTTACGGCCACATTTATATACTATAATTTGATTGATGTATTAAGAAATTTAGCTTATACCATAAAGATTTTTTATTATTGATATTTTCGCAGCACATCTTTGACGTCTGCGAGATTATGTCCATTGTGGAACTTTGAAACATATCAAGCCCTAAGTCAATCTGGAGCGGATTATGTCCACGTCTTCTATGCACATCTATTTAATTAGAACAATACAATGTATTATTATATTATATGCATGTATCATGTATTTTGTGTAATTCTAAAGTGCGGTATAGTAGTATATGACACCGCTGTTTGCACAACACTTCATTGTTTAATACTATGATAATATGTATTTTCATAGATTTGTATGAATATGATTTACCTTGCATTGTGATGTTGCCATCACTGTGGCGTATGTTGGTGGCACCTCCCTGGAATATACGCGTACACTTAGGTAAATATTTTCTCTAAGATTCTGAGATACAATCTCAGCTATTGCTCTATGCAAAGCGATAGCCGCATATTAAGCATTATATCCACGCATCATACGTGCGTTTAGAGCCTGTTGTTTCTGGCTCTAGGATTTAAAAAAAAAATGTTTCATTTTTTTTCCCGGGGGGTGCGGTAATCTGTTACGCACAGAATTTTTCAAAAGACATTTTATAATTTGTCAAAAGACATATTATAATTTTTCAAATGACATTGTATAATTTTGTCTAAAGACATAATATAATTTTGTCTAAAGACATTGTATAATTTTTCCTAAAGGCATTGTGTAGTTTACTTGTCTGAATTGTACACCTTGATTTTTCGCACAGTCTAAGATAAATAACTCTTGTTTTACTGTGAGTACATTTTGCAAGGATGATTACCTTCGCTTGTGACGGGACTCATCGGTCCATTTATTTTTGAACGATGTGTTGGTCACTCTCCTTATTTGGTAGTATCGGTCATCTGTTTCTTTGAATGATTGAAACCAGTGTTGAGGATTCGTTCGCTGTCCATGTAAGGCAAGATTTCTTACAAAAATCTTTCTAGAAGGTCTTCAACCATCGTCTCGTTGAATTTCACTCAGTTGTAGGCTTTTCTGCGCATGTCTGACTTTGAGGGGTTAGAATCGTCTTCCGCCCGGCGGGGATTCGAGATGATGTACTGAGCAGAGTACAGACGCATCGGCGTCTTGTGATTTTTCATAGGGAAATATATTGTCTTTGTGAGTTAGTTATCTAACTAGACTTTTCCCAGTATTATTCAAGCCGCCTGGAGGCATATGTTTTAGTGGTTGATTCCGAAGAAAGGTAATACCTCTTTATTGAACTTTACGATACCATCTTGTAGTTCGACATTTTGTTGCTCTCTGCTCGCCTGTGTGATTCAAAATGGAGAGGTACTTTGATTAGGATTTCGCCACCAGTATCTTTATACCTGAACAATTTACATATATGGGTCGCTTTAGACCAACAGGACTATTGTCTGTTTTCCAGGATTCGCTATGCCAGCGATTACGCCTAAGTCAAAGGGTTAGACTTAGGAATGTGATAAAGGTCAGTTCGACCTGTACTCCTCAATGCTATTTCTCGTGCAAACGATAACGGACTTATTTATTACACCTGATCTGCCAGCATCAGGAGAGGAGTAATGATTATTATGTATGTGTACTGATGAAATGCAGCTGACACTGTTACACTTTTGATAGTAATGAATATTAATGCATCCAGCTCTGTGCCATATTATTTAGACAGATTTATGAATAATAACTTTATGACACTGTGAACCTTGAACTGTTGTTTACGCTATGACGGATGAGGATTGGATCCTACATGTCTAACAGTTGGCACCAATATCATTTTTGAATGCTGAAAACTATTGAACTGTGATGTTTATGATGTATGTGAAGTAACTGTCGTTGTGGCGTGAAATAAATGATGAAAACGTCAAGAGCAGTTACCTACTTTATGACTTCGCATGTCACTTTGCCTGTGCTGTAACTCTGTGGACTAGCTAACTACTTTACACACAGCAACAACATAAACCAGATAAGACACCCTACACTACAACTATAATTTAACTGGTGTCGATAGGGGTGGTAATTGAAGTCAGCCTAAATCCACCCTTATCATTTCATGGTGGCCAGTTCTGGTCTTATCATTTCATGGTGGCCAGTTCTGGTCTTATCAATAGTACTACATGGCGGTTCCTATTCTGGACACACCCCCAAACAAAAACACCACACACACACACACACACACACACACACACACACACACACACACACACACACACACACACACACACACACACACACACGGACAAGAGAACACTGAAAACAATCTGACAATTCACAAAATATGAAATCCAAGACAATTGTACACCATTTTAAGCCGAAGATGAAACGGTCTGTAGGTCTCAAACTGCAAAACAAAATTGTTGTCATTTGTTCAAGAGAATGATACAACAAATTTAACGATTCAAAAGGGTGGTGATATGATGGATCCAAGCTCATTGCAGCATCCGGGGCAAAGGAAGGTGTAAAACTTTCTCAACCTGATACAATCATAACTTTCAAAGAAGTGACGAGTTTTATCAGAACGAAATACAGACACAAATGGGACGCAGAGCATCCAGAACACACAAAAAAGGATGCATATTACCATCTCAGCAGAAGAGAACAAATGGTAATCTTCAGACTCCGCACTGAACACAACAGATTGGGATACCATCTATTCAACAAATTTAAGATAGAAACTACTGATGAGTGTAAATGTGGCAGTGATAAAATGACTATCGAACATCTGCTTCAAAGTTGCCCAACACATAAGGAACAGATAAAGTACATATGACCGACACCAGTACCATACCTAGAAAAACTTTACGGAGATACAAATAGCCTCAAGCTGACTAATGCTTTCTGTGAAAACACTCAAGTAGACGTTTGAAAGTGTACAAGAAGACCATAAAGTCTGTCAAGAAGAAATAAAATAATCAACTTTTTTGTTTCACCAACATGACTCTGGAACGTTTTTTTTTTCAATTTTTTTTTTACCTGATTACTTAAATGGAAACTTTAAAACAACACGACATAATCAGACAAGGCTAATCAGATCACATTTGGCAAACTAACCCTCAGCTACCCTTTCACCACGACATCTGGAATGGAGCTGTAAATAATTCATAGTCACGAGGCTTGTGAAAAAAACAAAAACAAAAAGTGTGAAATCTTTTCCGAACAGCCTCTTGCAATTCTACAGTCATTCTACAGTAGTTCCTTGTCAATCTGTAGTCCTATAAACAAAAGCTTTTTTTCATCTCTTGTTCCACTGCACCTGTCTAATTTTTATCATCAGTTCTACATTGATGATCTTGTCATACAACTTAAATTCGTCTACTCTACGCTGTCAAGGGCTTTACCCCACTTGCTCTACAGTGATGGTCCAACAGTGGCCAAACCTCAGAGTATCTACTGAGGGCCTTCAAAGGTGTCTCCTCGCCCAAGATTACTCTTGGCAGAGATATGAATTGAAGAATGGTGCTTTAATTCTAGGGAGCCTCGTAGGAATTTAAGAGATCAAGTACTACGGCTGATAGGATCCAGGCCGTGTAAACTTCCTATCTTCCCTGACCTTTTACGAGGAGTAAGAATTTAGCTCGTTCTGATGAGCCCCCAACTGATTTAACTCAGTAACATTTTACTTTAATAGCTCTGTTATAAGTATTTAAAATGCCTGAGACATACGGATGCAGTTCAATCAAAAAATGATTAAATCAGCTATAAATTTGTATTTTTACTTATAACAAATTTAATAAGTAATTATTGTTAACAAGGTAAAATATTTAATGGCGAGATGTAATATGGATGTTTGATGCGTGATGCCATATGATGATGGATGGTATCCGCATGTCTGGTTTTGTGTAGTGTGCAGATGTGTTCAGTCAAAACAATGTTCATACAAAAATAACAGGGCAATCCACATAGGACGTCAGTAAACTCACGACGTATAAAGTCAATGAGTCTTGAAACAGCCGTTGACGTTTTTCTTCATTATTTATTGTGGACGCCACAGTGACAAAATGGTTACGCAAATGTGTAGGCACATCAAACAGTCATTATCACAGCAACATTCAATACAGCAATAGACGGTAGACAGCATTACAATGATGAGTCAGATGCATGTTATATTTCATAGTGCTGTAAATGTAGTCAGGTGGAAAACTCCATCCTTTTCTATAACAGCCAGGAGATAACCAGATGTATGAGATCAGTTCACTCTCCTTAGTTTGACTTCAGCAAGACAGACACGTCTGCCAAAGTATAAATAATGTCCACAAAAATATCCTCTAGATAATAAAGGTTTTCCAAACCTAATTCATTTAACAAAGTAGCAAGTAATGGTCCTTGGTACATGCATCAACCGATGCAGTACAATGCAGCGACATGTGAGCTGGGAAAAAAACATCTCGTGGCGACGACTTTCGGAGACAGGCTATGAATCGAAATCGCTCACGACCCAAAATCGATAGAGTTAATGAAAAAGTCAATTTACCTTGCTTTCATGAAATACACAGAAATATCACGCCTCCCGACATGTGGGAAAACACTAGAGGTATTATCTCGAATAAACGAAATATCCATTAAGAGGACTACACATCCCTGACAGAACAAAAAATAGCGGAGATCCCCTCTTCAACGAGGCATCTCTTTCGCCATTCCAAATCGCTCACTCCACTAGTCGTGGGCGGAAACCGATCGACCAAACAACAAGACAAGTCATGCGCAGTCCAGCGCAAAAATGACCACAGCTCAAACTTAACTGCATTCGATACCAACGCGAGAAGACAAATGCTTACCGAGAAAAGTGACTATAAATTCCAAGCAGTTGTTGCCCTTGCGTTATAAAACAGACATTGAAACAAAACGATGTTGCGAGAATTTATCACGCAACATATCACCACCTCCTCCCGATAAAAAAAAAAAATGTGGAACATATTTTTTTTTCAATATCAAAGAGCAAGCGATAAGCGGCTCAAAACGCACGAATTATGCGCTGATAATTAATTAAATTGCCAAACAATAGGCTAATTATAGAGTGTCTGGTGAGGATATACCTCAACAGAAAAATAAATATGTCTCAAAAAATATTCACATCGGGGAGGTGTCACCAACACACATCACGTTAGCATGTAAACACAATATACGTATGCAAGTTACTATAATCATCATTAAACAGCATACTCTAATATTGTCTTTAAAAATGGATGTACAAATCTGATAGGAAAATTTAAATAGTACATTCTTTGACATGTAATGAAATAAGTACATAGTAAAGTTAAACTACATGACGATCCAGGATATATGCTCTGGTATTCCGAGGGTAAGTACACAATCTAGAACTCGTAAGGTAAGTCCTCAGCTCAACAATGACATTCTGAGAAAGTACAAGCAATATAATGCTAATTAATAACTAATATGCTTCATAAGGTACAATACATTATTAATAATTGTGGCTGTTTAGTAAACTAACGGCCCTTATATTAACTACTCAGTCCTCCTCTATCATCTTAAAAAACGAACAGAAGAAGATGACAACAAAGCACGATAGTGTGTACATATAAAGTGAGTACAGATGTGCTAATCTATTGTAGAAATATAGGATTGTTATGACTCTGTAATATATGGAAATATAGGACAGAAGTATTAGTTGGAGTCATGTGGGCATCTAGACAAAATGTCAGCCATCACATTATCCGCACCACGGATAGCTCGTACCGTGAAGTGAAAAGGTTGAAGAGCTATAGCATATCGAGTGGATCTCGAACTCTTCAAATTCTTAGTCTGAATAGCTGTAAGAGCTTTCTGATCAGTCTCTAGAATGAAATGTGCGCCCAGGAGGAATCTTTGTAGTTTTAGAATTGACCAAACCATCGCTAACAACTCACGGTCTAAAACCGAGTAGTTCCTCTCTGCCGCATTTAGTTTTCTAGAAATGTACATAACAGGATGCAGAGTATTTGCATATTCTTGCATCAGTGCTGCTCCAATCCCAGTGGATGAAGCATCACTCCGAAGAACAAAAGTCCTATCAAGAGTAGGTAATCTTAAGATGGGAGGAGAAGAAAATATATTCTTGATTTGGTCTAGTGAAGATTGGCATTCTTCAGACCAACGGACCAGATTAGGCGAACCTTTCTTCAACAATGTTGATAGAGGTGCCATGATCGAAGATAAATTTGGAATAAATCTCCCATAAAATTGAATTAAACCTAAGAGACTCCTAACTTGTTTCTTCGTTTTAGGAACAGAGATGTTCAGTATTTTGGAAGTATTGTGGTCTTCTGTCTTCAAGAGACCATGACCAACACGATGACCCAGGAAAGAGATTTCACCAAAACCAACAAAAGCTTTAGAAGGTTTTGCTGTCAAATTATTCTCACGTAGAGTGGACAGTAAGTCATATAACCCTAAATAGTGATCTTCCCCAGGTATCACTGAAGAGACAGATGTCATCTAAGTATGCGATGACATCCGAACGATGTGACAGAATTCGACGCATCATGCGAACGAAAGTGGCAGGGGCGTTCATGAGACCAAAAGGCATAACATTCCATTGACATAGACCCCTAGGTGTAGAAAAAGCAGTAAGAGGTTTGGCATGCTCTGCTAAAGGCACTTGCCAATAACCTTTAGACAAGTCAAGTTTAGTGAAGAATCTAGAATTAGAAAGTCTAATCAGTAGATCTTCTAACAAAGGCATCGGTTCAGCGTCGAACTTTGTGACCTGATTCAATTTGCGATAATCAACGCAAATTCGTATGTTCTTATCCTTCTTCCGGACAATAACCATGGAAGAAGAATATGGTGAAGTCGATGGTTCAATTATATTTAATTGAATCATTTCATCCAGTTCCTTTTCCACTTGCGACTGAAAGTGTATAGGAATAGGATACGGCCTAACCCTAATTGGATTATTGTCGGTAAGAATTATGTCATGTTCTATGACATCTGTGTGTCCAGGAATGTCAGTGAGAACATCCTGAAATGTTTGTAACATCGACAAGTCTCGTCGATGTTCGTCACCAGAAAGATTAGGAGAAACAGAAACGTTTTTCCAAGATTCCGTGGAATGTAATGGAACCACTGGAAGGGGAAGGTTGACATCAGAGAAGGTAGCTTCCTCATCCTGAATGACAGACAGGGATGAATAATGACCGTGAGGTGCAGGAGCATCATCCGTTGCCTGAAAAATAGGCAGCAAATAGTCCGGACGTTCGTGAAATTCCGAAAGCATGTTTATGTGGAAAGTTTTATGCTTTCCATCAATATCGACCACATAGTCAACATCGGAAATCCGAGAGACTATTGCATACGGACCTTTCCATGCAATAAGAAGTCTATTTTCCCTACTGGGGAGTAGGACGAATGCTTTGTCACCTGGACAAAGTTGTCGTAGACATCTATTCTTGTTAGCAAACTGTCTTGCCTTCTCTTTAGCAATTTCTGATGAAGCAGTTGCTAGCTTACATGCCTCAATGATCTTTTGTCTAAGAGCAATGACATACTCATATGAGGATTGAGTTTCATCGCTAATATCATCGGCAGTGATGAGATCGTGTAATAAAGACATAGGGCCGCGTGGACGCGCGCCAAAGACAAGTTCGAAGGGAGAAAATCCTGTGTGTTCATTAGGGACTTCTCTATAGGCAAAGAGAGCCGCGGGTAAAACCCTGTCCCAATCTTGAGGATGATCTTCAGTTATCTTACCAAGCAAAGTCTTGAGCGTTCTATTCAGACGCTCAACTAACCCATTAGACATAGGATGGTAGATACTACTGAGAGATCGTTCAATATGTAAGGTAGACATTACCTGTGACATAGTGTCAGATATGAGTTGAGTGCCATGGTCTGACAATATTTCTCTGGGGAACCCCAAGCGAGAAAATATCAACCAAAGAGCATCTGCGATATCTGTAGTAGATATGCTCTTAAGAGGAATAGCCTCTGGCCAACGTGTGCACATATCGACACATGTAAGGATAAACTGATGTCCTCTGGCCGACTTGACCTTAAAAGGGCCAATAATATCTATGGCCATTTTCTGAAACGGCCGAATAGGAATGTCAGCAGCCTGGATAGGCGCAGCATGTCGTGGTCCTCTAGATTTGACCTCCTGACATACCTTGCATGATCGGCAGTAAATACGAATGTCCTTATTGACAAAAGGCCAAAAGAAAGCCGCAAGGACTCTCGACTTCGTACGGGAAAAACCCATATGTCCAGCACATTGCGAGTCATGAGCATGTTGTAATATTTGGACTCTCATGCTCTTGGGAACAAGAATTTGCGAATGTGCCGACGTAGTCGAATCTTGTACCATACGTACAAGTACGCCGTTTCTCATTGCAATCCAAGATTTTCTATTTGTATCCTGATTCGGATCACCTTTCTTCGCAAGAACGAAGAATTTTTTTAAAGAAGGATCTTCTTCTTGCAATTTTATGAAAGAGTCACGAGTGATTACTAAGTGACTATCTTGGCTATCAACTTCATTATCACTATTCAGTGAAGTTTCGGGTGTTTGTAGAGCTTGTGCTCTTGTAACCACTGCATTTGTAGCTTGCATGTTATTATCTTCCCAAGCAGCAATCTGCTGTGGGGTACACTCCCTAACTCCGTGAATACGACCAATAATAAGGTCCGCAATAGGATTAGGTAAGAGACAAGCATGCACATCTCCAGTAAAGAAAGGAGTGGCAATGCGAATTACAGCAGTAGGATATTTTTCTAGAGTGCCGCCAAATGTGACACATTTAATAACCCTTCCTGTAGCACAAGATGGATCTACAAGCGATTGCCTAACACCAATAGTGGTGCATCCGGAATCGAAAAGTAGAGAGACCGGAGTATCATTAACAAGACCCTTATGTAGGATTAAAGAACCCCTCCCGTCATGCGCAACAGCAGCAGGAAGAGCGGGAAGTGGGTGACCACAACTCAAAGTAGTTATGGTACCCGGTTCGAATAAAGTACTGCATTGGGGGCATTTGTTTGCTCTCTCAAAGTCAAAAGCAGAACCAGTGACAGCGTCAAAGTTTTTATTATCAACACCATGATTACAGGCTCCCTCAGTTTCCTGTTGTACAGCATTAGCCTGCTGATATCTCTTTTTTTTGTGTTGAGATCTACCCCGACTATTATTACCTCTGAAGTTATCAGAGTTATTATTATCTCTGCAGTTATTATTGTCTCTATTGTAATTGTTATCCTGGTTCGAATACCAGTTTCCACGATTACTATCATGTTCACATTGATGCGAACATCTATTTGTTTGGTTCTGAGGTCTTCGGCAGGAATAACCTCTATTACCATATCCTCTTTTGAAATGCCTATAATTATTAGGGTGATAGTAACGAGTACTATCAGGTTGTCTCCAATTCTTCGAAGAAGAATCACCATGAAATTGATTTCCATGATTTTGACAGAAATTACCGCTACCCTTTCTATCAAAATTTTGTTGGAATCTACGAGCAAAGTTTTGGCCATACGGAGCTGCCGAAGCAACTGGTAAACCTTCTTTCACCTTAGAGTTACCCATGGTTATGTGTGGGTGTGCAGTTACGTACTGGCAACAGAAATCTTCCATTTCTTTTATTGTTTTAGGTTTACGTTCATGAAGGAAAGCAAGGAAAGACTCATTGACAGACGACATGACTTTGTCTCTAAGTATTAAGTCCATAAGTCCTTCATAAGTTTTTTCCGTCTTAGATAGTTCAACCCATCGTGAGAAAGTAATGCGTATTCTTGCAATAAACTCGGAGAATTCAACTCCATTTTCAGGTAACATGTTTTTAAATTGTAGACGATAGCCGTCTTCGTTAAGCTGATATTTCTTTAACAAAGCGGCCCTGACAACCTCATAATTGTTCTTGTCAGGTTCATCCACCATATTTAATATACTTAGAGCTTTACCTGTCAGTATCCCTGATAACTGATAAACATATTTTGCTTTGTCTATGTTATGAGCTGTATATGCTTGTTCAAATCTGTCCAGATAGAACATTATGTCATCACTGGAAGGACTAAATGTTGGTAACTTAATCTTAAAAGTATCATTATTAGCCTTACCAGAAGATGAACCCTTGTTTGAATCATTACCATTACTCATGCTTGTCAATTTCAATTTTTCCAACTCTAAAGCTAAGACCTTTTCTTCATGTTCCATTTTTGCTTTCTCTTTTCTCTCATCAGACTCTCTCTGTAATCTTCTTTCATCTTCTTTCAGCAGAAAAACGGATGTCAATCAACGTCCTAAAGAGCGAAGCTCCAACGATGATGGCACATCTGAACTGCTTCCACTGCTAACACGATGGTACAAGAGCTTCTGAAATACTGTGTGTTGAGTTGTTTCGGCACTTGACCTTCTAATCCAAAAGTAAGTTGATGGAAATCGGTACTTGGCCTTCTTCAGAAAACAACCCGTTTCAACCGGCACTTGACCTTCACAAAAACGACAGCACTGGAACCTTGACAGCAGCAACTTGCTTGACTTGCGTAAAAGATAACAGCAGTCCGAGTTATCCGGCAACATGTAACAACGCCGGGTACTGTCAAATTCTTGTTTCCGTCAAAAAATTGAAATTTTGACTTTTACCGGGCAACGCCGAGTACTTTGAAAATTTTGAAGATGTTGACTGTATTGAAGAATGTTAATTTCTTGAAGGATGCTGATGAATTCTTGTTGAAAATGAAGTGGGTAAGGGACCCCGTGTTTGCTAGTACCAGAATCAAACCAGCTTATGGCCACCAAATGATGCGTGATGCCATATGATGATGGATGGTATCCGCATGTCTGGTTTTGTGTAGTGTGCAGATGTGTTCAGTCAAAACAATGTTCATACAAAAATAACAGGGCAATCCACATAGGACGTCAGTAAACTCACGACGTATAAAGTCAATGAGTCTTGAAACAGCCGTTGACGTTTTTCTTCATTATTTATTGTGGACGCCACAGTGACAAAATGGTTACGCAAATGTGTAGGCACATCAAACAGTCATTATCACAGCAACATTCAATACAGCAATAGACGGTAGACAGCATTACAATGATGAGTCAGATGCATGTTATATTTCATAGTGCTGTAAATGTAGTCAGGTGGAAAACTCCATCCTTTTCTATAACAGCCAGGAGATAACCAGATGTATGAGATCAGTTCACTCTCCTTAATCTGACTTCAGCAAGACAGACACGTCTGCCGAAGTATAAATAATGTCCACAAAAATATCCTCTAGATAATAAAGGTTTTCCAAACCTAATTCATTTAACAAAGTAGCAAGTAATGGTCCTTGGTACATGCATCAACCGATGCAGTACAATGCAGCGACATGTGAGCTGGGAAAAAACATCTCGTGGCGACGACTTTCGGAGACAGGCTATGAATCGAAATCGCTCACGACCCAAAATCGATAGAGTTAATGAAAAAGTCAATTTACCTTGCTTTCATGAAATACACAGAAATATCACGCCTCCCGACATGTGGGAAAACACTAGAGGTATTATCTCGAATAAACGAAATATCCATTAAGAGGACTACACATCCCTGACAGAACAAAAAATAGCGGAGATCCCCTCTTCAACGAGGCATCTCTTTCGCCATTCCAAATCGCTCACTCCACTAGTCGTGGGCGGAAACCGATCGACCAAACAACAAGACAAGTCATGCGCAGTCCAGCGCAAAAATGACCACAGCTCAAACTTAACTGCATTCGATACCAACGCGAGAAGACAAATGCTTACCGAGAAAAGTGACTATAAATTCCAAGCAGTTGTTGCCCTTGCGTTATAAAACAGACATTGAAACAAAACGATGTTGCGAGAATTTATCACGCAACAATGTTCTTTAAAATTTCATCACGGGTAATGATCTGGATATGGTGTTAGAAAAAAATGTTCTTAAGGAAAAAGAGTTCACGTGACAGCTCTGACTGTATACTTAGCTGCCAGTAAGATGTCGGTTGGTTTCTGCTCCAGCAGATGTTGTTTCTTTGCAGGTTGTTGACTGGTTCACTCGTCACTTGTCAAGTCTGGTTGCCGCAACACGTCGCTCCTAGTATCGCGAGGTAATTGCGAAGATGGTCCAGCGTCTGTTAAGACTCGCCTGCTCTAGGTGTCTAGCTTTGACTGAAGGCCGCTTATACCACACACCTGTTCCACACACTAGTACCACCAATTGGTAACATCGACTAGTATAATGAAATAAGAGAGAAACAAATACCTTCCTGAGTATTGGGTTTCCTGACACGAAAATCTGGTGTGTGTCCCCCCCCCCCGCCCCGTTTTTTTCATTCCACCATCCCATCTGCCTCAGAACTTTGCCCGCTCTGAGCATTAATGTTAATCCCAGTGCGCAGAAAACCCAATGCATTTATATTGAACATGTTTACATTTACATTTGCACTGGTTGAAAAGGTGTATATAATAAGTATAATAAGTATGTACATCAGTTGTATCATCATCCACTCTCTGTTCCATTTGAAACTTAGGACTACCTCTGCTTTCGGTTCTCAGTGAGAAACCCGCATAAAGCAGTCACCAGCTCTTGCAGTGGTGCTTCATGAAACTATCGTTCTATATGCTGAGGTTGCCAGCCTCGTATGACTTGGACATTCACTAGCAATTTTCAGATGTTAGTAATGCAAAATATAGAATTATGAAATGTACAACTCACCCCAAATACTTGGGAATACAGCCTGACTTCTGGCGCAGAAAAATAGTTAAAGCAACTGGATTAAGATGCCTCTTACGCTTGGGCTGGAGTATTACTTTACAATAGACCCCCACTATAACTTAGTGCTCAGATTATAGGATTCCGGGCTTTCCGAATTAATAAAGGGCGAGTTGTCGTTATGCAAATCCACAAGATGCTTAAACACGTTGTCCTGTCCTTCAAAATAGAATCCTGATCCTATTCTTTATAATGGTTCGTCTGGTTGTCTTCTTGACGAGTTGAATTTCATAGTGCCGTAAACTTAAAAGGCGCTTGATTATAAGGCAACATGCATCCAGACTGCTACTCTAAGACAAGGCTCCAATCAGAAATGTTGTATTTTAGCATCTCATATGCCAAACCAATAGCGTTCAATATGCGTATATGGGTAGGGGTATATTCCCACTATCCTCTAACGGAAAATTCCTGCTTAACACACCCCAAATGTGTTGTTTACAAGTCACTCCCAATATAAGGCATCTCGTCTTACGTTTATTATCGATCATGTTCACACTCACGACTTCATAACCTATCACAGGTAATCTCTTTCAAGATGGATACTTATCCTCCAACAAGTCTGCCCGGAAATGGATATATCATTCAACTTTGTAAACAAACTGGTCAGACAGAAACTATAATCAGTGATAAGAAAATCGACTGTGGCCATCCCAAGGTTGTTTACTTATTAATCCTGTCGCTCACACTGGGCGGAAATGCGTTACGGCTAATTCGCAAAAAAACATGTCACTCCACAGATTCAGATGTCAATATGGGTTCAAACGACGGATTGATTACCATAATCCTCAACGATGGGCGATGAAGTCCCGACATGACAAGAATTGAAGGACGGGAGTGTAAACAATGAATCGAAAATACCTAATACTGCCAGATGTGGGAAAATGAAAGTTAAGAGCACAGAATGAATTACAAGATAGCACAGGTAAATGTGATGTTGGAGGTTAATTTGTCACATACGCAAGCATCCACTTATGAAAGTTTTTAACCAAAATAAATACAAAAAAATATAAACATAGTTTTGGCTCCCTTTTCCTTCTATTTTCGTTCGTTTATACCCTGACAAAAACCTTGCAGCCGTAACGTTTGCAATTTTCTTTGTACATTGTCCTAGTAAGACATTATCTATTATTGTCTACTACATCAACCATCATCATCAGCTACCATCTCTGCAATGAAGATTGGTTTTACTTGATCTCCAACATTTTCTGTCTCTTGATAGTGCACTCTGATAGACTCTTTCCTGTCTATCTCTTGATGTTATCTTCCCACTTAAAGCGCTGTCTTTCTCTTGCACGTAAGTCTTCAATCTCTGCCTTCCATTATGGTCTTCAGCAAGATGTTATGTCTTTTCAAATGGCCAAAACATTTTAGCTGTGCAATTTAGATATCCTTCATTAATTTTCATTTCATTTCTAGGTTTGATGGAGCCTCTTAATTTGTTTTTCTTCTCTGTCCATGAGATGTGCCGCATTCGTCTATATATCCACATCTCAAGATCCTCAATTCTTTCTTTCAACGGAGTGCTCATGGTTCATGTTTCTACACCATACAGTAATGAATGGGAGGTCGGAGTGGCAAAGATGTATGGCCTCCGCCTCGAATTCTAGAGGTACCGAGTTCGATTCCCAGTTGAGGTAATATAATTTTTGGAATTTTTGTCAGAACCGGTGGTCCAAATGATGTTATACTCCCCCTGGTCTCCTGGGAAGTGAGATCAAATGCCTAGTCTTCTCGGATAAGGGCGAACAAATAGGAGGTCCCGTTTGCAAGTTGCATACGTTAAAAATCCCACGGCAGTTGGAAATCGTAAAGAGTAGGCTATAAGGCTGATGCCCTGGCAAAATTTAAAAATTAGACACCTACCCACCAAAAAAATATTTATAGAATGCATGATTCCTATATATACACATTATGATTCTAGCCAGTACTACGAGTTCATGCACTGTGCTGAGATCCTCCTCTAAGGAAGGAGATCGGAGCACTGATGGAGTTGTCCGTGTGCAATGAAGATAGTCCTCCAAACCAAACCAAACCAAACCAAACCAAAACAAACAGTATTGAAGAATATATATAGCATTTAATGATTCTCAGTTTGAATTTTGAGTTAATTGTTTAGATATCAGTATTTGTCTCAAGTTGTTGAATGTGGCATTGGCCATTCATATTCTCTTCTTTATTTCCGTTTCGCATTTCTCATCTTCTGTTATTATATGAACAAAATATGAGAAGCTCTTGGCTTGTTCATGATATTCCCATTTATTTTTATCTTTACTGTTGGCTTATCGGCTGTTTTGCGAATTATCATAGTTTTCTTTATCTCAGTGTTAATGTCCAATCCATATTCATGACTTATACTGTTTACTTTCTTCACTAGTTCTTGTAATTTATGTTCCCTTTCAGCTAACTACACGGTATCATCTGCATATCTAAGGTTGTTTATAACCACATTAATATCTCTAGACAATCTAGCCAGCTTAAACAGATTACCGTTTATCGATTATATCCATTGAGTATTTGCATGATGCAACAGATAACACGTAACGAAAACGGTAAAGAAATCCGCTTAAAGACATGAAAGAAAAACAAATTTATCACTAAAATAAAACACAAACAAAATTTAATACAACCATGTATATTTACAATAATGTAGTAGCAAGTATTTGTTTTTAATTTGTTATTTTTTCATATATTTCTTCCGTTCAGCGCTTGCTTACACGTGCAGAAGTACTATTGATGTTAATTGTTTCGCTTTTATGCGTCTGCGAAGCTTATGATTTTGTGTTAAATTTTCATTGTACATTTTTTGAGTTACCGTAGTTACTCATACAAGAGCAAGTATCATTAGATTTTCTCAACGAGTAGGGCCTATGTTATAGCACGTTTCACTAGCTTTGCCCTCAAACAAATGTAATTATCTGATTAACCGTCGAACGTATTAATGCCATTTTTTGCATACCCAATGGTTACACCCAACAAATATATACTTTATATCTGTGCATCTTGTCTAGTTCCCATAAACGAATGAAATCCTTTGATCTTTGTCGGCATACTAATTATTGTGTATCGAGAAAAGAAATTTTATCATATCAGTCACAGTTTCTGTGAATTGGTTAGGCATAGACGTGTCTACTATTACAATAATGTTTTCACCACATTTGCATATGAATACCTGTTGAAGATGATTTCCCAAATGATCTGCATGTGAAATACTCGTGACATTGTTTGCCATTGACATTTAGTGCGCTACCATTCTGGACCTTCATTGATCCAATTATTTCAATAGGTTTCACCTCTTTGCGGTTCATGAATATCGTAATGGAACGTTGCTCCTCTAATGTGCTTGTAAATAACGGTAAGGTCATCTTTAAAGAAATTAAACGTAAATATTTGCTTCTCATTGCAACTATATGAGGCTTCTCACAAATAAGGTTTCTACCACCAACATATTTTCTAAAAGTGAATCCCAAACTCCTAATAGTCCTCCATAGCGGAGATTTGGAAATATCAATGTCATTATTCTTTCTTAACCAAATTTTCAATTTCCTTAAAGTCACTGCCTCATTATTGTGAAACATATTGCAAATTTCTCTGCGGATCAATTCTGTGTCAAAATTATCCACCACTCTTGGCCTAATTTTCGTGTATAAAACACTGGAATTAGAAATTACAGATGTCGCTATACAGCGGTGCAATGATCGTTTGCTTATCCCCAAGGCATGAATAGTCCTCTTTTGTGGGTTTGAAATAGAATGATATAGTTTTCCACGAGCAGCTTCATTGCAGAAATACTTAAAAATCCTATTTGTGATTTGCTGTAATGTCATAAACTTTACTCGCAGACTCATTTTTCCTACTTAACCACAAAATACTTTTTGTAGACACACCTCTGATTGACAATGTGTGAGTAACACCGGATATAAACTGTTTTATGTTCAAGAAGTGTAATTTCACGCAATTTCACGCTAAAATCATGCCAATTGTATGATAAACCAATCATGTGCAAATGAGGTCGTATAATTTACTGTAGACATTTCAAAATGTGTGTGTGTGATGTCTGTTGGCAAGTACACTTTTAATATTATATCGCAAAGAAACGAAAATTGAAACCAATGGCTGCATTGTAATGAAAAATTTCATTCATAGGGTCTATACTATTTCAAATTCACACACAAAATTTCACTTATATGCGTTATATATTCGCTGAGATATAGCATTTTGAAGTTGGGCAAAGCTAGTGAAACGTGCTATAGTCCTGAAAAGGACGGGTCCTGAAGAGAACCGCTAGCTGCCTGTTTGGTCCCTTCTCGTTGTTATCTTTTTTCGGCTGTATCTTGTTTATGACTGTCTCTATTATATTTGGTAGAAGTTCCTCTAGGGTTTCTGTAATTATTTTGTCTCTGCTTTCTTTGCTTCTATCTCTTTCTTGATTGCTTTTTGTTACGATATCCTCGATGATCCTTCTCTCTGTTTCAATTCTGTTGAGGACTTCTTTGTTCTCCTCCTTTAGCTCTGCGAGTTTGGTGATGTCGACTACTATTTGGTGCTGAATGGATTTCATGTCCTGAAACATTGCCTTGGCGCTCTATAAGGCTCCTATTATTTCGTTTCTTATGGTTTCTGTGTCTTCGTTGTGGTGTCTGTTCTTCTCGACTTTGATCTTTTGTTTTATATCTCGCCGTGTTTTATGGCCGTGGTTTCCGTGACAGTTTGCGCAGGTTCTGTTGGAGTTGCGCACTTTATAGTTGGTATACCTTTCCGCATGAGGACATTCATTGTAAGAGTGACTTTCCGCACAGTACCAGCAAACTGTTTCTGTCTTGCAGGTTTTCTTAGTGTGCAAAAATTGCTGGCAGTTTGAGCACTGCATAACAGGCGGGATGTACTCTTCTGTTTTTCGACATCTATCGTCTAATTTGAGTTGACGTGGTCTTGAAGTCTCTGCAATAGTTAGGATAAATAGGTTTGTGTCCTTCTTGTCCCACGTCTTCAGTCTTTCCACCTGTGTTATTTTGATATTCTTGTTTTCTGTTTGCAGGCGGCTGTGGAATTCTTGTGTAGACCAATTGTTGTCGACCTTTCTTACAACTATCTTGTAGATCTCCACAGTAACTTTAATCTAGTGGGGCAGCTGGACTTCTTTGTGTCCGGACTCTAGTTCGACCATCAGTTTGTTTGTCTTCTCTGTGTTATTTAGAGCTATTATAACTCCTTTTTCGTGTCTTGTAACTCTAGTTATACTCCACCTGCCCGTTATTGCCTCGGGGATACCGATCACTTTATCGTCGGGTAGGGCCCTGAGGGAGGCCTAACCTCCAGACATCTGAGTGATCTTTATGATCCTCTCCTGTAGTGCCTCGTGAGAAACGACATTTCTTGGCTTGCGAAATTGTCACGCTCCGACTTCCGATTCAGTTTGAGACTGTGGGACGGACTCTCCTGATCACCGTGGGACACTTGGTGGTTCTCCGTTGAGTCCCAGGTATCTCTATGTCTGCTATTGGTACGTCAGGAGCTACTTCTAATACTGCTTCTTGTAATTGTGGAGAATGACTAAGAAACTTGTCTCTGTCTTCACGAATTCTGCGTAGTGCTTCGATAATGATATCATCTTGGTCTAACTCATTAAGTTCTGATGTTATTGTCCTCTCATCCGCAGCAAGCTGGGAGGTGATGTCTGGCTGTTCTGCCCTTCAGTCTTACTCTTGTGCATGTACCTGTCTGTGTTGTAGAGCTGTTTCTTCAACCTCCTTAGTATTTAAAGATGGGTCGGCTTTTCTCTTTGGGTGGTTGTTTCTGGTTTTGTTATACTCATGGTTGTTGTTCAGCGCAGGTGGACTGGTGTTTAATGCTCGCACGAGTCGCATTTTTTTTTTCAAATGCTCGCATGAGGCGTATTTAAAAAAAAAATGCTTGCATGAGTTGAATTTTTTTCAAATGCTCTTATGAGGCGCATTTTTAAAAAACTCGCATGAGTCGCAGTGAAAAAATGAAAAAGAACATCATCTTTTCAAAAGATATTGCAGTTTGTTTCAGTTATCTGCAAATTGAAATACCCCTTCTGGAACTCTAATTGAGGTCTATTGGCTTTATTAAGTAAATTGTGTGTGATCTTAGCCAAATGGCCGAAGCGATGTTTTGTTATACAACGATGCAAACACCTGGATCGTGAATTATCCATTAAAAGTTACATAAGCAAATAAAGAAAAATCATTGAATAACCAGCCTGCTCTTGTAAAATGTATTCTTAAAAAAATTCGTAAGACGCCAATAAGATTACCATAGTTAAAATATGAAATATGTCTCACAAACTACATAAAAATAGGCTGCAAAATAGAAAAAAAAGCTAATTTATATTATTAATAGATTAAAATAAGTAATAAACCACTTTTGAATTTATATTTTTATAACTGCATAATTCTTTCCCTTAAACATATACACTTACCTTAGTAAACTCCCCTGAACAATTCAAACCCGACTGATCTATCTATCTATCTATCTATCTATCTATCTATCTATCTATCTATCTATCTATCTATCTATCTATCTATCTATCTATCTATCTATCTATCTATCTGTCTATCTATCTATCTATCTATCTATCTATCTATCTATCTATCTATCTATCTATCTATCTATCTATCTATCTATCTATCTATCTATCTATCTATCTATCTATCTATCTATCTATCTATCTATATACATCCTTACATCTGCTGTAAATGTTAATTTAGAGGCAATGAACATTGTAAATGTAATATTACAACATACATTTACAGTATCAAATTACAATTACGAAATAAAGTACGTTAAAAAACAATACAAAACAAAAACAATAAGAACGAACGTAAAAAACAACCAAACAAAAACAAACAAAAAATCCTCCTTGAAACCAATCATATTAAAGTAGTATATAATACATATCTATCTATCTATCTATCTATCTATCTATCTATCTATCTATCTATCTATCTATCTATCTATCTATCTATCTATCTATCTATCTATCTATCTATCTATCTATCTATCTATCTATCTATCTATCTATCCATCTATCTATCTATCTATCTATCTATCTATATATCTATCTATCTATCTATCTATCTATCTATCTATCTATCTATCTATCTATCTATCTATCTATCTATCTATCTATCTATCTATCTATCTATCTATCTATCTATCTATCTATCTATCTATCTATCTATCTATCTATCTATCTATCTATCTATCTATCTATCTATCTATCTATCTATCTATCTATCTACACCAATACCTCGCTCTTTCGACAGGTTAGGGACCAGAGCTATGACGAAAGTCGAAAATCGACGAAAGTCGAAGCATAGCCTTTATTTAGCTTACAAATGCATTAGGGCCGCTAAAAAACGAAAATAACTAACTATATAACACTTGCGAATGCGTGCAACACCTAGATAAACAGAAATAAACATAAGAGTAAAGAAAATACAGTAATAAATAAAAAATACGTAAATAGCATCTTACCTTAAAATCATTCTTGAGCAAGTAGACGATGAATATATACAGTATGTACAGTTTTGAATGTTGGTAATTTAGGGGGATTCTAGACTTAGAAAACCAGATGGAGAAAATTGAGGTGGCTCATCTTCAGAACTGGAGGATTTCAATCTAATTCTTTTAGGAGAAGGGCACTTTGAAGGAGATCTAACTGGGGCTGGGGCTGATGTTGATGGCTCGGAATCTGAAGGGTTAGAGGGAGGGGTGACTGAAGTTGGTTGTGGCGGTTGCGTCTTGAAAAAGGAGAGCAAAGACGTTTACCTCATTGATGTCTTCTTCCTTTCCCTAAGAAGTTCTCTGTAACAGGCTATTTGGTGTTCTAGCCCATTATTTACTTTTGAACTTCTGTCGAAATTTATTCTACGTTGAAGATCTGCTGCTTTGTGTAGCCAACTTCTTCTATAATTGTTTCAAGCTTCACTTGAAAAGCTCCTGCAGCTGCGGTATCTGCGCTAGCTGATTCTCCATTCACTGCTATATTATGCAAATTTGACCTTTTCTTAAATTTCTCAAGCCAGCCCCTGCTAGCTCCAAATGTCTCTTCAGCTGATGTCTCTCCTTGTTCAGCCTTCATTGCATTAAATAAAGTTTGTGCTTTAGCCTGGATAAGATCTTGGCTTAGAGGATTGTTGTAGCCGACTTGGTCTTCAATCCACACATTTAACACTTTCTCCATCTCACCAATTAAATTGTGCCGCTTTCTAATAAGTTTGGTATGCACTGGCGTAGCGTTTTTAATTTCCTCTAACATTTTAGCTCTGTTCTTTACAATTGTGCTAACTGTAGTGCTTGGTACACCTAGCCTGAGGCCTATTTCAGCATTTAAGATGCCTTGTTCATTAAGCTTGATTAGCTTAAGCTTTTCTTGCAAATTGAGAACCTTATGGGTTCTTTTAACTTTGTCACTACACTTAGGACCCATTATGAATACATTAAAGCACAAAAATAAGTAGTACTGTATAAGGTCTAATCACACAAAAAAGTACACTATGAAAACTGTACACGTGTCTTATAATCACGATATGAACAATGTCATTAGACTGTTATCACTAAAATAACTATGAACTGTTTACAGTATAATCACAAAAATAATATAGTAGGCCTATGAATAGTTTTGTTATTTTAATCACAAAAATAAGTAGTATTAATATGTTTAATGACAAATATAAGAGATTCAATGCGGACAACTTAAAAAAAAACAGTGCACACCGAACGATTTCTGTTCAAAGACTGAACGACGAAAGAATCAAGATGACGCGCAGTTGTGACTAAATGCGACGAAAGAGCGAAGCGAGCGACGAAATTTGGAAACGTGGTTAGAATTGAAAACCGACGAAAGAGCGAAGCGACGAAAGTCGAAGCGACGAAAGTCGAGGTATTGGTGTATCTATCTATCTATCTATCTATCTATCTATCTATCTATCTATCTATCTATCTATCTATCTATCTATCTATCTATCTATCTATCTATCTATCTATCTATCTATCTATCTATCTATCTATCTATCTATCTATCTATCTATCTATCTATCTATCTATCTATCTATCTATCTATCTATCTATCTATCTATCTATCTATCTATCTATCTATCTATCTATCTATCTATCTATCTATCTATCTATCTATCTATCTATCTATCTATCTATCTATCTATCTATCTATCTATCTATCTATCTATCTATCTATCTATCTATCTATCTATCTACCTACCTACCTGTCTGTCTGTCTGTCTGTCTGTCTGCCTGCCTGCCTGCTTGTCTGCCTGCATGCCTGCCTGCCTGCCTGCCTACCTACCTACACAGTAGACTTTTCCTTTTGTGGGACAATACACTAACCATTCTCGAGGGTAGGTTTCTCCATTTACTTTAGTGTAATGGAATACATTCTTTGAACAGAACCGGGCTTGGTTGTTGTATGTTCCCTTGGAATTGGTAAAAGGCTGATCCCAGTGCTGACATTCTGATGGGACTTTTGCAATCCAGAATGATTTTTTCCTCGTTATTCAATGTCGTCCATAAACCTACGTCATTATTATCTCTGAAATCACTAGTAGCATAAACAGTTGGTATTTGTGTGTCTCCAATTCTAGGGTTTTCGCTGAGCTTGTTTGCTTGTTCATAGTCTTTAAGATCGTAACGAGCTTGGAGTATTTCTTTTAATGTAACTATTTCGTGGGATGTTCCTTCAGCTCCTTGTGTTAATTCTTTGGCTATTGGTCTTCTAACTTCATTGTCACTTTCTCCAGAAGTTTCCGTATTTGTAGTGGTAGTAACTGACAACAGTTCTCCTTGAAGTTCTTGAGAGGCTGTGTTCTGTATATAAACTGGTTGTTCATCAGTCTGCCCAGACTGCTCAGTGTATTCTATTTTATTTTCTTCTGTTTGTAAACATAAATGTTGTGTATTTGAGAGGTTATGCAGGATGGTTTCTGCCTGCTGTACAAAGCTATATGACGTGCTTGGCTTTAAATGTTTCAGTATTGCCGTCTGTTCCATTTGTCACGTTCGTTTACTAGCACTACTTTCATATCGCTACTCATTATTTTTAACACTAAAAGTCAAAATTAAATATTATTGTGATTCACAATGATATAAAAGAATACTCACTTGATTTCAAAATGCACGGGACATTACTCTAGGCTCTACTAATGTTCATAATGTTTTTATTTCGGAATTTAACGTATGTCTATAATTCGTAGATTCGCATTTTGGTGAAGCTGGCAAGAAATGACGGCAATTTCTCCTTTTGGCTAAATTGAAAAGCAAAAGGTTAAAGCCTCCACAAACTTTACCAAACAGTAAGTGCGTATTTGTGTAACTGTTATCCAGTCATACGTGTTTAATGTTACTAGCAACTATGCATATATAGTAGAATCAAGAATGTGTGCTTTGGTCACTTCCATCAATGTATTCCTGAATTTTGGATTTGTGCTTACACATTATTGGCTTAGGTACGCCCCTGATTTTCATCATTACAAATGGAATAAAATTATAGGTGAATTTTTTTATTTATTCGCAGGAGGCAAAAGCTCCACTAGATTATGAGGCCATGGGCTGCAGCACGATCAGTCCATAGGTAAATCCGGCACTGCCTACACTATTGACTTACAAAAGAGTTGATATCCTTTGTTGGAAGTGAGAACCACACAAAAACAGTAGGCTAATAAGTTGGCTAAAATAAACAGACCCACAGAAGAAATCATACTCTACTCAATAAGGATTAGCAATTTTTATTGGATTATTATAATTACAACTTAATGATCACGCTAACGTACAGTGAGCTGTAGATATAATAATTTAATATTCAAGGGGTTAACTGACACCTACAAATTATTTCAAGGGTTCCTTCAAGATAAAAAGGTTGAGGAAGGCTTCAGTATACATACATCCTTACATCTGCTGTAAATGTTAATTTAGAGGCAATGAACATTATAAATGTAATATAACAACATACATTTACAGTATCAAATTACAATTACGAAATAAAAGTACGTTAAAAAACAATACAAAACAAAAACAATAAGAACGAACGTAAAAAACAACCAAACAAAAACAAACAAAAAATCCTCCTTGAAACCAATCAGATTAAAGTAGTATATAATAGATAGATAGATAGATAGATAGATAGATAGATAGATAGATAGATAGATAGATAGATAGATAGATAGATAGATAGATAGATAGATAGATAGATAGATAGATAGATAGATAGATAGATAGATAGATAGATAGATAGATAGATAGATAGATAGATAGATAGATAGATAGATAGATAGATAGATAGATAGATAGATAGATAGATAGATAGATAGATAGATAGATAGATAGATAGATAGATAGATAGATAGATAGATAGATAGATAGATAGATAGATAGATAGATAGATAGATAGATAGATAGATAGATAGATAGATAGATAGATAGATAGATCAGTCGGGTTTGAATTGTTCAAGGGAGTTTACTAAGGTAAGTGTAAATGTTTAAGGGAAAGAATTACGCAGTTATAAAAATATAAATTCAAAAGTCGTTTATTACTTATTTTAATCTATTAATAATTTAAATTAGCTATTTTCTGTTTTGCAGCATATTTTTATGTAGTTTATGAGACATTTTTTATATTTTAGCTATGGTAATCTTATTGGCGTCTTACGATTTTTTTAAAGAATATATTTTACAAGAGAAGGCTGGGTTTTCAATGATTTTTTGATATTTGCATATGTAACTTTTATTGGATAATTTGATGCATTTGAGTCTGCATCGTCGTACAACAAAACATCGCTTCTCGGCCTTTTGGCTAAGATCAAAGTGTCTAGGCACAGGGACCAATACAGTGACATTCATGTGTCATTAGGTCCTTTGTGTGAGAACACAGAAGATCACTACAGTGACACATGATATCATTGGGTCTTCTTGTGTTAGAACATGTGGTCTTGACCAGGGCCGGGTTTGGGCGGGGAAAATGCGACCTCATGCGAGGAAAAAATATGCGACCTCAAGCGAGGAAAAAAAAAAAAAAAAAAAAAAAAGGGTCTTCTTGTGTTGGGACATGGGTCTTGACCAGAGCCGGGTTGAGCGTGTGCCATACAACCTCATGCGAGGCAAAAAATAAGCGACCTCATGCGAGGAAAAAAATATGCGACCTCATGCGAGGGAAAAAAAAAAAAAAAAAGGCCTTTTGGCTAAGATCAACGTGTCTTGGCCAGGATCACACACAATTTACTTATTAAAGTCAAAAGACCTCAATTAGAGCCCCAGAAGGGGTATTTCAATTTGAAAACAAAAAACTTCGCAGATAACTGAAACAGACTGCAATATCTTTTGAAAAGATGATGGTCTTTTTCATCTTTCACTGCGACTCATGCGAGTTTTAAAAAATGTGCCTCTTGAGAGCATTTAAAAAAAATTCAACTCATGCAAGCATTTAAAAAAAAAAATACGCCTCATGCGAGCATTTGAAAAAAAAATGCGACTCATGCGAGCATTAAACACCAGTCCACCTGCGCTGAACAACAACCATGAGTATAACAAAACCAGAAACAGCCACCCAAAGAGAAAAGCTGACGCATCTTCAAATACTAAGGAGGTTGAAGAAACAGCTCTACAACACAGACAGGTACATGCACAAGAGTAAGACTGAAGGGCAGAACAGCCAGACATCCCCTCCCAGCTTGCTGCGGATGAGAGGACAATAACCTCAGAACTTAATGAGTTAGACCAAGATGATATCATTAACGAAGCACTACGCAGAATTCGTGAAGACAGAGACAAGTTTCTTAGTCATTCTCCACAATTACAAGAAGCAGTATTAGAAGTAGCTCCTGGCGTACCAATAGCAGACATAGAGATACCTGGGACTCAACGGAGAACCACCAAGTGTCCCACGGTGATCAGGAGAGTCCGTCCCACAGTCTCAAACTGAGACGGAAGTCGGACCGTGACAATTTCGCAAGCCAAGAAATGTCGTTTCTCACGAGGCACTACAGGAGAGGATCATTAAGATCACACAGATGTCTGGAGGTGAGGCCTCGCTCAGGGCCCTACCCGACGATAAAGTGATCGGTATCCTCGAGGCAATAACGGGCAGGTGGAGTATAACTAGAGTTACAAGACACGAAAAAGGAGTTATAATAGCTCTAAATAACACCGAGAAGACAAACCAACTGATGGTCGAACTAGAGTCCGGACACAAAGAAGTCCAGCTGCCCCACCAGATTACAGTTACGGTGGAGATCTACAAGATAGTTGTAAGAAAGGTCGACAACAATTGGTCTACACAAGAATTCCACAGCCGCCTGCAAACAGAAAACAAGAATATCAAAATAACACAGGTTGAAAGACTTAAGACGTGGGACAAGAAGGACACAAGCCTATTTATCGTAACTATTGAAGAGACTTCAAGACCACGTCAATTCAAATTAGACGATAGATGTCGAAAAACAGAAGAGTACATACCTCCTGTTATGCAGTGCTCAAACTGCCAGTAATTTTTGCACACTAAGAAAACCTGCAAGAGAGAGCGACAGTTTGCCGGTACTGTGCGGAAAGTCACTCTTACAATGAATGTCCTCATGGTAAAGGGATACCAACTATAAAGTGCGCAACTCACACAGAACCTGCGCAAACTGTCACGGAAACCACGGCCATAAAACACGGCGAGATATAAAACAAAAGCTCAAAGTCGAGAAGAACAGACACCACAACGAAGACACAGAAACCATAAGAGACGAAACAATAGGAGCCTTATAGAGCGCCCAGGCAATGTTACAGGACATGAAATCCATTCAGCACCAAATAGTAGTCGACATCGCCAAACTCGCAGAGCTAAAGGAGGAGAACGAACAAGTCCTCAACAGAATTGATATAGAGAGAAGGATCATCGAGGATATCGTAATAAAAAGCAATCAAGAAAGAGATAGAAGCAAATACAAAATAATTACAGAAACCCTAGAGGAACTCCTACTAAATATAATAGAGACAGTCATAAACAACATACAGCCGAAAAAAGATAACGAGAAGGAACCAAACAGGCAGCTAGCGGTTCTCTTCAGGACCCGTAATTTTCAGGACTATAGCACGTTTCACTAGCTTTGCCCAACTTCAAAATGCCATATCTCAGCGAATATATAACGCATATAAGTGAAATTTTGTGTGTGAATTTGAAATAGTATAGACCCTATGAATTAAATTTTTCATTAAAATGCAGCCATTGGTTTCAATCTTCATTTCTTTGCGATATAATATCAAAAGTCTACTTGCCAACATACATCACACACACACACATTTTGAAATGTCTACAGTAAATTATACGACCTCATTTGCACATGATTGGTTTATCATACAATTGGCATGATTTTAGCGTGAAATTGCGTGAAATTACACTTCTAGAACATAAAACAGTTTATATTCGGTGTTACTCACACATTGTCAATCAGAGGTGTGTCTACAAAAAGTATTGTGTGGTTAAGTAGGAAAAATGAGTCTGCGAGTACAGTTTATGACATTACAGCAAATCACAAATAGGATTTTTAAGTATTTCTGCAATGAAGCTGCTCGTGGAAAACTATATCATTCTTCTTCAAACCCACACAATACTATTCATGCCTTGGGGATAAGCAAACGATCATTGCACGGCTGGATAGCGACATCTGAAATTTCTAATTCTAGTGTTTTACACACGAAAATTAGGCCAAGAGTGGTGGATAATTTTGACAAAATAATTGATCCGCAGAGAAATTTGCAAAATCTTTCACAATAATGAGGCAGTGACTTTAAGGAAATTAAAAATTTGGTTAAGAAAGAATAATGACATTGATATTTCCAAATCTACGCTATGGAGGACTATTAGGAGTTTGGGATTCACTTTTAGAAAATATGTTGGTGGTAGAAACCTTATTTGTGAGAAGCCTCATATAGTTGCAATGAGAAGCAAATATTTACGCGAGGTTAGAGAAATGAGAAGAGATTGTTATGATTTTGTGTATTTAGATGAAACGTGGATCAATGCGCACCACAGTAATGAACGAGAATGGCAATCATCTGATGGGACAACTAAGAGACTAGTGTAGCGGAAGGTTATATAAAATTATTTACTTATGTAAGAGTATGCCAGTAAAGAGTTCTGGTCTTACAAGTAATACCCCAGTCTTAGAAATAAGCACTGGTGTATTGTTATCATAAAAATAGTCAGACTGTGAAAACCCTGGCCCAGTTGGTAAGAAGTAGTACCAGGATTTAAGGTGTCTCCTCCCTATGACTATCTTATGATTACTTATATTCTAGGGGATAAGTAAAAGGAACATTCACTGAAACCACAAATGGAAGAAGTGAATAAATCCTCAGGTACAGTTAAAATAGTTTAATAATTACACTAATATTCTATTTCTACTAGTTGGAAAAGAGCATATACATATATATAAAAGTATTCACACAATTACTATTATTGTCTGTTTAGACTTCAAGATCTTGAATATTAAAGTTACTGCAATCTGCAATCACTGTTTTTAATCTCTTGACTTTCCAATTAATTGTCATCAGTTGACTGAACTATGGATTTTCACTATTAGCTGTTTTATATATTGTGGTGGTCAGTGTCCTAAGTGACACTTATCTGACTCTTGATCCTGCTGACACGGACTGTCCGTTGCATATATCAGTATCGGTAGACCCAGCACTAGGGATGCCGAAGAACAGTTGAAGTTCACTCTTTGGGGTCCTGCACGTTTGTGGGATTGCCTCTGATGAACAACACAGGCTTCTGATACTGGACAGGCTGGTTTGAGTTATTTCATGGAACCTGAAACATCATAACAGCCTTGGCTAGTATCTGGCTAGACTTGTAGCTGACTAGCACAGATGTCAGACCAGTCAGTCATCAGATGTCACCGTTATACAATCATAGTAAGTAAGGACATCATTTCAGTGATATAGCAGTATTAACATTTCAATTAATTGTAACTGACTAGCACATAGGTCAGACTAGTCAGTCATCAGATGTCAAAGTTATACAGTCACAGTAAGTAACAACATTTCAATGTTACAGAAGTAGTATTAACATTATCAGTAATAACCATCATCTGGTTTGTTCCTCTCCTGTACATCCTTTCATATTCTATAACTTGATCTTCCCAAATCACATCAGGTACAAATTCAAATACTAATGCCATTCTTAACATCTACACAAAATTAATACATAAATAAAGAGAGTGACCAAGCGATCAATTTGCTTTCTTCGGTAGTACACTTACATAGTTTTGGAATTGAAACTGGCTGGGGAACACTCCAGTTTACCAGCTGTAAATGGGCACAAAGTTGTGCGCTCAAACTAGGGAAGGAAAAGGCATCGAGGAAGGGGACTAGTCACCTTAACCTCGTAAACGCGGTATACAATTCATTTCCCTATGGCAATCTCTGGTCATGGGACTGCCTTTATCTTCGACGAGATCCAGCATTTAATATAATAAATATTTTCTTCATTTTGCGGTGGGGCTAGATTTGATACGTTTTAGTACAAACAACAATCATCCACAAAGCACATGTTTAAATCATATTCAAAATAACAATACATTATATCAATGAATATTATACAGGCATATTTTGTGAATTCTATATAAACCTGAAATAACAAATATTATACACGGTAGTTATCATAATTTCGCTTACCCTCAGACTTCAGATACTGGACTGAAAAATGTTTCTGGCGATCCGCTCACAATTCATGGGTAGTGGCGAAACTCTGCCTCCAGTCTGTCTCAAACCTCTTTCGTTGTCTGTGTCTCAGTTTACCAATACGCTTTATATACGTATAGCGCGGACGTATCGGAGGGTACTGACGTCACAGCTTAAACCTAGGCCTGAAAAATCCTTCCCGAACAGCGATTTCAGCCGATCTGTGCGTCCACTGAAATTTCTCATTCCTGATCTTCGGCTTATACAGTATCCATCCTGTTCCATCTTATCTTGTTTTATACAGCCGATAAATCTCTATCTTCCTATCCATGTAATTTCCCAAACTGTTATTTGTTGATTTTAATATTTAGAACAGACGTGGGTTTACATGCTTTTCCGCGTAACTGAGGGCAGCCGAAATACGCATATATCTCCGTAAATGAGAACTTCCTACCGTTCCTTCTTATATGCAGTTATACACAATCCTTCCCTGTACTAAAATGTAAAATCCTTTTCATAATGATTCCCTTCTGCTTTTATTTATCCTTGGCGATTTCCTCTGTCTGATACACATTTCGCTGATACGCCGCCATTTTGAAAGCGGTCAATCGATCGTTGACGGGTTTATAAATCTACCTGAACCCGTTTGCAATGACTTTGAAACCAATTTTGCGACAACTAGTACCAAGCAGCAAAGGACAGCGCCTAATAATTGCACATGCAGGAAGCAGCCATCTTGGGCTTCTAAATAATACTGAACTCATATTTGTTTCAAAATCCACAGATAATAGGGATTATCATACAGAGATGAATGGCAAGATATTCAAAAAATTGGATTGTGAATCATGTCCTTCCTTCATTGGATAGACCGTCGTGTTTGATAATGGACAATGCTTCATATCACAATGTTGTGGCACCAGAAGAAAAAGTTCCTAATTCATCAAGTACTAAAGATGTAATAAAGATTTGGCTGACCAAAAACAACATTCCATTCAACGAAATGTCCCTGAAGCCTGAATTACTTGGAATTGTAAAAAAGACACAGCATACAAAGATATTTCACATAGACAAGGCAATCCATGAACATGGTCACAGATGTTTAAGACTGCCTCCTTACCATTCTCACTTAAACCCAATAGAAATAGTCTGGATAAAATTAAGGAACAGGTAGCAACAGAAAATAGAACGTTCAAATTAAAAGATGTTGAAATACTTACAAAAGCCGCCATCTCCAATATAGCCAGGGATTATTGGAAGAAATGTGAGAATCATGTGTTACAAGAGGAAGAGGAATATTGGAAGTATGATGGTTTGTCCTTCATTCAGCCGAGATTGATTATCAATTTATCAGAGACATCTGATTATGATTCGGATGAAGTTTAATTTCGTTAAAGATGACTTTACCGTTATTTACAAGCACATTAGAGGAGCAACTTTCCATTATGATATTTATGAACCGCAAAGAGGTGAAACCTATTGAAATAATTAGATCAATGAAGGTCCAGTATAGTAGCGCACTAAATGTCAATGACAAACAATGTCACGAGTATCTCGCATGCAGATCATTTAAGAAATCATCTTGAACAGGTATTCATATGCAAACGTGGTGACCACATTATTGTAATAGTAGACACGCCTATGCCTAATCAATTCACAGAATCTGTGACTGAAGTGGTAAAATTTCTATTCTCGATACACAATAATTAGTATACCGACAAAGATCAAAGGATTTCATTCGTTTATGGGAACTGGACAAGATGCACAGATATAAAGTATATATTTGTTGGGTGTAACCCAATATAACATCGTATGCAAAAAAAAATGGCATTAATACGTTCGACGGTTAATCAGATAATTACATTTGTTTGAGAGCAAAGCTAGTGAAACGTGCTATAATAATATTAGTGAACAAATCTACAGGCTTCAGTCCAATCATTCTTCACATGTCGCTCCATTTCTCAGGTAATTACGGTATTTTTTGTGAGTGCAGTTATATTGATGAAAATTCAGCAAATGTTTAAGTACCTAACTCAGATGGAAGGCGAAAGAAAGGCCGACCAAAAAGCAACATAGTAGAGTACTGTAGAAGCAGAGATGCAAAGAATGAACCAGTGTTGGTGGATTACACGTAGGATGGTCGCCCACCAACAAAGTTGAGCCAGTTTGTTGCTGCCCTACAAGATAAAGACGTCACCATGTGCAATGGTCACTAATTGCTTTGTCAGTCAATGGCCCAAAATAATAACAAAAAAATAAAAAACATACAACAAAATATTTTAAACACAGGCTTTTAATGCACTAAAAAGCCACAAATAATCTTTCAAGGAGTTTATAGCTTGCAGTCAAAAAATGTAACATCAAATTGACAAAAAGCGTGGGAAGCGTGGGGCGCTTAAGCGCATATCATATATTTTATCCATAAGTGTGTAATGAAGTATAAAGCAGAAGTTAATTTCATGTAGAATCAGCGCCCCAGGCTTTGTCTCTGTTCCAGAGAAAGCGCATATAGCTGACACCAGTATCATTTGTGGAAAAGTTCTACGGAGATTCAAACAGCCTAAAACTGACTACTGCTTTCTTTGAAAACATTCAAGTGGACGTCTGAGAGTGTACGAAGAAGAAGAAAACAAAAATTACTGCTTAACATCTGCTTCAAAGATGCCCGACATATGAGGAACAGAGAAAGCACAAATGGCCGACACCAGTGCTTTCATGGAAAAAAATATATGCAGATAGAAATAACCTCAAACTGACCACTTCTTGTTTTTTTTTTTTTTTTTTTTTTAAATATTCAAGTGGACGTCTGAGAGTGTGCAAAGAAGAAGAAGTTTTAGGTAGCTGAAGTTTTCATTCTTGATCCAAGTGTGTCTCCTTGGTTACTGTGCGCTCGTGCTGTTGTCGGATTTCTGTAATATTGTCTGTTCATTTGCTTCTTGGTCTTCCCACGTGCGGTAGACCCATATCTTCAGCTTCTGTATATATGTAGTGATCGTCTGATTGGCAGAGTGGCTACAGCTCTTACCTCTCGCAGCGAAGTTATCGGAACCAAGACCTGGAAGCTACACGCCTCAGTTTACCGAGCTATAAATTGGTACCTGACTCTTGAGCTAGGAAAAGTAAAGATATCGAGGAAGAGAGCTGGTCACCCCGCCTCATAAAAAAAGCTGGACTTAGTATAGTGAAGTCTCTAACAAGTCACACCCCTACGGCTGTGTCACCTACCTTTACTAGACAGACAGAAAAGCTGACAGGCAGGCAAACAGACAGAAAGACTCGCAGACAGACAGATAGATAGATAGATAGATAGATAGATAGATAGATAGATAGATAGATAGATAGATAGATAGATAGATAGATAGATAGATAGATAGATAGATAGATAGATAGATAGATAGATAGATAGATGGACGGACAGTCAGATGAATGGATGGATAAATAGATAGATAGATAGATAGATAGATAGATAGATAGATAGATAGATAGATAGATAGATAGATAGATAGATAGATAGATAGATAGATAGATAGATAGATAGATAGATAGATAGATAGATAGATAGATAGATAGATAGATAGACCAACCACACATAACATAAAAGTAATGGCAATTTCACATTAAATATTGCCGTAGGTAAGTGAAGTGTTAGGATAGATCACCTGTACTTATAGCTAGAGCTATTAGATAGATAGATAGATAGATAGATAGATAGATAGAAAGATAGTTGGGGGAATGGACAGGCAGGCGATACAAGGAGACTTAACTGGAAGCCGCATCAAAGAGAACGATTTAATGACAAGGGTGGATAATTTATATATTGGGCAACCAATCCCAAACCACGGCTTGCTTAGCCACTAAACACTCAGAAAGGAGCCGAAGAGTTTGTTGTGACCCACCCACTTTTAGTGATTGATAGGCACTGAAATTACAAGCGACCACGCAGATGTCGCAGGGAAAGATGCACGACGAATTATTGGAAGAAGGGCGGAATCAGAGGATACAGCCCCAGTATTGTCACACACTCAATATAATGACACGTTTGCCAGAAGCAAGTACGGCTTTATCAACAAGCGCACAGAATAAGTGGAAGATTTCACCTAGCTTAGCTTGTTCAAAGCCTGTTCCATAAGTTCATTCCTGTGTGGATTTATAATTCATACCTGTGGAGTTTAACATTATTTAGTGTTCTTAAGGAATTAGCGAAGGGAAACGGAGTCCTGTAGAATTCACAAGCTAGGACATCACACACTTCCTAAGTTACACGGAAGATATCCACGCCCGCGTTTGTATACGTCGGTAGCGCAGTATATTAGTCATCACGTGCTCACACGTTGATTCGCAATATATATCAAGTTCAAAAGCGTATCGCCTGAGTCAAGTTAAAGCACGTACAAGTTGATTCTCCAATGTATCAATTTCAACTCACTCAAAAACGTATTTCGTGAGTCAAGATCACATACTCACAAAACGATGAGTCTATATATCATAATCACATATCCACAAGAGATTTGCCGAGATATTAATATCAAGTGCTCACAAGGTTTCTGAGGACATGGCCAACCCAACTCCAGCGTCTGCCAGCTATGATGGTGTGCATGTCCTCCTGGTTACTCCGAATAAGTATAATATATATGTGTGTGTGTGTATGTGTGTGTATGTGTGTATGTGTGTGTATGTGTGTGTGTGTGAGAAGTTAAAATCACTCGGAAGTGTATAGCCTGAACGAAGTTCAGCTACACTATGCGTCAGTTCATGCAGTATATTCCTCTACTCTAATCCTGTAATGCACATTCCATTGCACGAAACACACTTGTTACCAGAAGATCATTTCATGAATAGCCCTAGTATAGTCAGTGCCTTTTCAAGATAAGGCAAGCAGACATTTTCCTGCGATAAATATGAACGGTTAGTGTTACGCACAAATAATTACTTTTTTCAAAGCCTTTGTATGATCATTTTTCGTATGTATGATCATTTTTTGACTGAAGTGTGTATTATGTTTTTTACAGTCAAAGGGACATAATCCGAGTTATCGAGACTACAATTTTTTAGGAGTTTGCCTTCTCTTGTATAGAGACACGTTCGGTCTATAATTTCTTGAACGAAGCGTGACCATATCTCCTTATTTGGTAGTATCAGTCAACTGTTGTAGATGCCTGAAACCTTTCTTAACGCTTCTTTTCATGACCATAAAAGGCGCGACTGTGTAAGACTTTTATCTCGAATGTTCTTAGAATCGTCTTATTGTGAACGGCGACTCAGAGATTGTCGTTCTGCGCATGTCTCGACCTGGTTTTCGTTTGTTGTTCCGGCCAGCTCGGGGGAGTTTAGAAATGGTCTAAGTCGCGAGCAGACGCGACCTGCGTCTTGTGATTTTCTGAGGGAAATACATTGTCTTTGTGAGTTAGTTAGCTAACTAGACTATTTCCCAGTATTATTCAAGCCTGCCTGGAGGCATATGTTCATGGTTGATTTTCCGAAATAAGGTAATTCCTCTTGTATCGAACTTTATGCTATCATCTAGAGGTTCGTCATTTTGTCGCCTTTTGCTCGCCTGTGTGATTCAAAATGGAGAGGTACTTTGACTAGGATTAAGTCACCGGTATCTTTATACCTGAACTAGTTATATATATATGGGTCGCTCTAGACCAACAAGACTATTGTCTGTGTTCCAGGATTCGTTATATCAGAGATCACGTCCAAGTCAGATGGTTAGACTTAGGAAGGTTATAAAGGTCGAGCTGACCTGTAATCCATGTATGCTATTCACGTGCAGACAGTAAACGGACTGATTGTATACATCTGATCTGCTAGCATCAGAAAGGGAATATTTATTATTGTCTTTGAACAGTGATGATCTGCAGCTGACACTGTTGCAGAATTTATATATATATATTATTTATACAGCTTCACGAACTAGAACTCTATGATTTTGAATGCTGAACTCGTTGAACTATGTTGATGATATAAATATCCTGACTGTTTTGTGGCGTGCAATAAATGGAAAAAAATTATACAACGAAGTTACCATTTCTATGACTCTACACATCATGTTGCCTGTGTTATACCCTGTGAACTGTTCTACTACCACATACACAGCAACATCCTAAAATGAGAGAAGACACCTACATCTTGCACTTTAATACCAGGTGTCGATAGGGGTGGCAAGTGGTCGTCAATCTTATACGGAGCTAACGTACCTGGCATTGTGGCGCACCATTATCATTTAGCCTAAATCCACCTTTATCATTTTTGGTGGCCAGTCGTTGGTTTAACCGGGCATTTTGGCACACTGTTACGCACGGATCATTATTATTTTTCGTTTGTATAAACATTTTTTGATATGTATGATCATTTTTTGACTGAAGTGTGTATTATGTTTTCTATGGTCAAAGGGACATAATCCGAGTTATCGAAACTACAATTTTTTAGGAGTTGCCTTCTCTTGTATAGAGACACGTTCGGTCTATAATTTCTTGAACGAAGCGTGACCACATCTCCTTATTTGGTAGTACCAGTCAACTATGGTAGATTGCCTAACGCCGACAGTAGTACATCCAGAATCAAACAACACTGAGACTGGATTACTATTTACTAGCCCCTTATGTAATATAAGAGAACCTCTCCCATCATGAGCAACATTAGCAGGAAGAGCGGGCAAAGGATGACCACAGCTTAGAGTACTAACGGTTTTCGGATCAAATAAAGTACTGCATTGGATACATTTATTTGCCCTACCAAAATCAAAAGATGAGCATCCGATAGCATTATGGTCTTTATCATTATTAACCTGTTTATCTGCTCCCTGAGATTCTTGTTGAACAGAGTTTGTCTGTTGATATCTTTTTCTCTTATGTTGCGATCTACCGCGACCATTATTGCCTCTGCAATTATCATTAAAGTCCCTACTGTAATTTTTATCCTGGTTTGAGTTCCAGTTTCCATAACTGTCATTACTATCTCTATGCTGTTGAGAACCTCTATTATCTTGGTATTGAGGTCTCTGCATAAAATATTTCCCTCTATACCGATTACCTTTGTGAAAATTTCTAAAGTTAACCGGAGTAGAATAACGTGTAGTATTCGGTTGTCTCCAGTTCTGGGAAGAAGAATCACCCTGGAATTGATCACTATGGTTCTGGGCATAATTACGATTACTCTTTTTATTGAAATTTTTCTGGCTACCCTGAAATTTACGCATAAAATTTGGGCCATAAGGTGCTGCCGAAGCAACTGGCAGACCTTCTTTCACCTTAGAGTTACTAATGGTTATGTGCGGATGCGCAGTAACATACTGGCTACAGTATTCTTCCATTTCTTTTATGTTTTTAGGCTTACGCTCATGAAGAAAAGATAGAAAAGCTTCATTAACAGAAGACATAACCTTATCTCTAAGTAGTAAATCCATAAGAGCTTCAAATGTATTTTCTGTCTTAGACAACTCAACCCATCGTAAAAAAGTAAGACGGATGCCTGAGATGAATTCAGAGAATTCAACTCCAGTTTCTGGTAACATGGTTTTAAATTTAAGACGATATCCGTCCTCGTTAAGTTGGTACTTCTTTAACAATGCCGCCCTGACAACCTCATAGTTGTTTTTGTCAGGCACATCTACCATACTCAACAAAGTCAAAGCATCACCTCTAAGTATCTTGGACAGATGATACACATATAATGTTTTATCTATATTATGCACATTACATGCACTTTCAAATCTATCTAGATAAAATGTTATATCATCGATTGAGGGATTAAATGCTGGTAGATTAAGCTTGAAATCCTTAGCATTAGTCTTATTTGACACCTTATTTGCATCATTAGCATTACCAGTGTTCAATAACTTTAACTTCTCTAACTCTAAAGCTAAGACTTTTTCATCATGTTCCATTTTTGCTTTTCTCTCATCAGCCTCTCTTTGTAACCTTCTTTCTTCCGCCTGTAACTTTTTTTCTTCAGCCTCTATTTCAAGTCTCTTATTTTCAGCTTCTTTTTCAAGTCTCTTATTTTCAGCTTCTTTTTCAAGTCTCTTATTTTCAGCTTCTTTTTCAAGTCTCTTATTTTCAGCTTCTTTTTCAAGTCTCTTATTTTCAGCTTCAGCCTGAAGCCTCTTCTCCTGAAATTCTGCTTCTCTTTTTTGTTTTTCCATTTCCATTTGAAATCTTTTTTCCTCCACCTGCATCTGCAGTTTCTTTTGTTCTATTTCAGCCTCTATTCTCTTTTGTTCAGTTTGTTCTTTCATTTTCTTTTCTTCCGACTTCAATGCCTTGGCATATTGAACAGTCGCAAATTCTTCTAATTTATCACCTGTCTTCCCAGGGCTTTACCCTGCTCAATAAAGTACTCAAATGTAGACATGATGTCTAAAATGTGAGTACAGAACCTGAAATAATTAATTATCTTATTTCAATGTTAAATAGCAACAAGACTTAATAAAGTGCTTGTATAATCTCTATGTTGAACCCAATCTCTGTGGGAAACAGGAGTTGACACCAACTTGTATTATCAAATGTATAATAATATCACAAGTCACTTCTTAATCATCAGTGCACTACCCAAATCAGTGCATAACCATCAGTTATTTATCATAACTGCACTACAATAGTGCATAAGCAAAAAACCACCAGTTTGTTATGATAAGTGCACTATAGACCAATAGTGCATGAGCATATATTAACAATAGTGAAAGCTAACTATGCAAGAACTATGTAAACAATAACAAGACAATGTAAACAATAACAAAGGTCACCAACAATGTAAACAATAACAAAGATCAAAGTCAATGTAAACAACAACAAAGATCAGAGTCAATGTAAACAACAACAAAGATCAGAGTCAATGTAAACAATAACAAAGATCAGAGTCAATGTAAACAATCAACAAAGATCAAAGTCAATGTAAACAACAACAAAGATCAAACAATACGAAAACATTCGCATAAGTCAAATACACAAACAGCAAAACTAAAAAGAAATATGCGAAGATATGACTAACAAATGACGCTACAGTGTATACACAAAAATATACGTAAAGAACTGAATAATAGCAAAGGGGAGACCTACAAATACAAACAATCGAAATCGAAACTAAAAAAAAAACACAAAGAAAGAGAGAAAAGAAAAAAGAAAAAAAAAAAATATATATATATATACAAGAAACAAAAATAAAGCACAACTCGTCACAACTAAACAGATATAGCAACGATTGTCGCTAGCAAATTTCACTGTAGGAAATTCGCACAGTCCCTAACGAAAACGCTAACAGTAGAACCTCTGTGACGTGGTATCTTCTACTGCAAGACTCCGCCCAACCGAGAAAACCCGCTGAAATATAAACATATAAATATACAAATAACAAATAACATATAACATATAAACATGTATCATGAAAACAATAGGAGAAAGTGTGAAAGTACAGAAGGCTCAGTTAGAACATAAGGGCACAGTTCACAAACAAAACAGGCCACTTAACTTCTATAAATCCAGCGTCAGCACGGTGCAGAACAGGATGTAATCAGCATTCTGAGGATAATGATCCAACGTTGATTAACTTCTGCTCCCATAAACAGCCATGACGAAGGAAATGAGCTTCTAATACTGCAACAGTTGTTACGGCACTTGACCTTCTGAATCTTCTAAATTGATTTAAACGGCACTTGACCTTCTGAACCCGCAACAGTACCCCTGAGACCGGAACAGTTGTTACGGCACTTGTCCTTCTTTTCACCAGATCAGGAAATCCATTCGCTCGGTACTTGTCCTTCTAATTTTACATAAACTTCAATATTGCCGAGCAGCGCCGGGTAGTTTCAAAATCAGCAACTGTCAGAAAATCCGGATACTTTCAATAAAATTTCTTGTAAGGTGGTAGTTGATGCTGTAGTTGTATCTAGTATGATGATGATGTCTGGGTTTGCTGACCCCCTTGATAGCTGGAATCAGAGTGAACCAACCTATGGCCACCAAAAAATGATATGGTGCGCCAAAATATCAGATGATAGAACCAGCTCTGGCCACCAAAAATGATAAGGGTGGATTTGAGCTGAAGTGGTAACTTGCCACCCTTATCGACACCTGGTATTAAAGTGCAAGATGTAGGTGTCTTCTCTGATTTAGGATGTTGCTGTGTATGTGGTAGTGGAACAGTTCACAGGGTTATCACACAGGCAACATGACGTGTAGAGTCATAGAAAGGGTAACTTCGTTGTATAAGTTTCTTTCATTTATTGCACGCCACAAAACAGTCATGATACTTATGACATCAACATAGTTAACGAGTTCAGCAAGATGATATGGCACATTGAAAACAATTTCTGTAGTCAGCAATGACAGCTGTTGTATATATGCGTCATAAGACATCACAGTTCAATAGATTCAGAAATTCATAAATCATAGAGTTCTAGTTCGTGAAGCTGTATAAATAATAATAATTTCTATAACTTCTGCAACAGTGTCAGCTACAGATCTTCAATGTTCATAAACAATAATAAATGCTCCCATTCTGATGCTAGCAGATCAGTTGTATACAATAAGTCCGTTCACTGTCTGCACGTGAATAGCATACATGGGCTACTGGTCAGCTCAACCTTTATAATGTTCCTAAGTCTAACCATCTGACTTGGACGTGATCTCTGATATAACGAATCCTGGAACACAGACAATAGTCTTGTTGGTCTAGAGCGACCCATATATATTTAACTAGTTCAGGTATACAGATACCGGTGACTTAATCCTAGTCAAAGTACCTCTCCATTTTGCATCACACAGGCGAGCAAATAGGCGACAAAATGACGAACCTCTAGATGATAGCATAAAGTTCGATACAAGAGGAATTACCTTATTTCGGAAAATCAACCATGAACATATGCCTCCAGGCAGGCGTGAATAATACTGGGAAATAGTCTAGTTAGCTAACTAACTCACAAAGACACTGTATTTCCCTCAGAAAATCACAAGACGCAGTTGCGTCTGCTCGCTTCTTAAACCATTTCTCAACTGCCCCAACTGGGCGGAACACACAGAACGAACTCCCAGCTTTTGACATGCGCAGAACGACAATCTCTGAGTTGCCGTTCACAATAAGACGATTCTAAGAACATTCGAGATAAAAGTCTTACACAGTCGCGCCTTTTATGGTCATGAAAAGAAGCGTTAAGAAAGGTTTCAGACATCTACCATAGTTGACTGGTACTACCAAATAAGGAGATGTGGTCACGCTTCGTTCAAGAAATTATAGACCGAACGTGTCTCTATACAAGAGAAGGCAACTCCTAAAAAATTGTAGTTTCGATAACTCGGATTATGTCCCTTTGACCATAGAAAACATAATACACACTTCAGTCAAAAAATGATCATACATATCAAAAAATGTTTATACAAACGAAAAATAATAATGATCCGTGCGTAACACACACCTTTATCGTTTTTGGTGGCCATATGTTGGTTTACTCTGATACCAGCTATCAAGGGGGTCAACAAACCCAGACATCATCAGCAGACTACAAGACAACGTTGCAGTTTCTATTCATCACCTTCGATGAAATTTTGTTGAAAGACGCGGCATTACTGACAGTTGTTGATATTTTGAAACTACCCGGCGCTGCTCGGCAGTATTGAAGTTTGTCTACAACTAGAAGGACAAGTACCGAGCGAATGGATTTCCTGATCTGTTAAGAAGAAGGACAAGTGCCGTAACAACTGTTCCGGTCTCAGAAGTCAATTTGTAGAATTCAGAAGGTCAAGTTCAGAAGCTGTTTCCTGTCAGAAGCTCATTTCCCTCGTCATGGCTGTCTATGGGAGCAGATGTTAATCAACGTTGGATCTTTATCCTCAGAATGCTGACGACATTTTGTTCTGCACCGTGCTGACGTTTGGGACATATAGAAGTTAAGTGGCCTGTTTTGTTTGTGAACTGTGCCCTTATGTTCTAGCTGAGCCTTCTAAATTCTTTCACACTTTTTGCTGTTTGTTATATGTTATATGTTATTTGTATTTGTATATTTATATGTTTATATTCAGCGGGTTTTCTCGGTTGGGCGGTGTCTTTCAGTAGAAGATACCACGTCACAGAGGTTCTACTGTTAGCGTTTTCGTTAGGGACTGTGCGAATTTCCTACTGTGAAATTTGCTAGCGACAATCGTTGCTATATCTGTTTAGTTGTGACGAGTTGTGCTTTATTTTTGTTTCTTGTATATATTTTTTTTTCTTTTTCTTTTCTCTCTTTCTTTGTGTTTTTTTAGTTTCGATTTCGATTGTTTGTATTTGTAGGTCTCCCCTATCTATTATTCAGTTCTTTAAGTATATTTTTGTGTATACACTGTAGCGTCATTTGTTTGTCATATCTTCGCATTTTGTCATCACATTTCTTTTTAGTTTCGCTGTTTATTTATTTGACTTATGCGAATGTTTTCATATTGTTTGATCTTTGTTATTGTTTACATTGACTCTGATCTTTGTTGTTGTTTACATTGACTTTGATCTTTGTTGTTGTTTACATTTGACTTTGATCTTTGTTATTGTTTACATTGTTGGTGACCTTTGTTATTGTTTACATTGTCTTGTTATTGTTTGCATAGTTCTTGCATAGTTAGCTTTCACTATTGTTACATATATGCTCATGCACTATTGATCTATAGTGCACTTATCATAACTAACTGGTGGTTTTTTGCTTATGCACTATTGTAGTGCAGTTATGATAAATAACTGATGGTTATGCACTGATTTGTGTAGTGCACTGATAATTAAGAGGTGACTTGTGATATTATTATACATTTGATAATACAAGTTGGTGTCAAGTCTTGTTTCCCACAGAGATTGGAGTAAACATATTGATTACACAAGCACTTTATTAAGTCTTGTTGCTATTAAGATTGAAATAAGATAATTAATTATTTCAGGTTCTGTACTCACATTTTAGACATCATGTCTACATTTGAGTACTTTATTGAGCAGGGTAAAGCCCTTGGGAAGACAGGTGATAAATTAGAAGAATTTGCGACTGTTCAATATGCCAAGGCATTGAAGTCGGAGGAAAAGAAAATGAAAGAACTAACTGAACAAAAGAGAATAGATGCTGAAAATTTAAAACTGCAGATGCAGGTAGATGAAAAGAGATTACAAATGGAAATGGAAAAACAAAAAAGAGAAGCAGAATCACAGGAGAAGAGACTTCAGGCTGAGGTTGAAAATAAGAGACTTGAAAAAGAAGCTGAAAATAAGAGACTTGAAAAAGAAGCTGAAAATAAGAGACTTGAAAAAGAAGCTGAAAATAAGAGACTTGAAAAAGAAGCTGAAATTAAGAGACTTGAAATAGAGGCTGAAAATAAAAGATTAGAAAAACAGGCTGAGGCTGAAGAAAGAAAGTTACAGGCTGAGGCTGAAGAAAGAAGGTTACAAAGAGAAGCTGATGAGAGAAAAGCAAAAATGGAGCATGAAGAAAAACTCTTAGCTTTGGAGTTAGAAAAGTTGAAGTTATCTAGTAATGCTAATGATGCTAATAAGGTATCATCTGCTAATAAGTCTAATGCTGTTGATTTCAAGCTTAATTTACCAGCATTCAATGCTTCAATTGATGATATAACATTTTATCTAGATAGATTTGAAAGTGCATGTAAGGTGCATAATATAGATAAAACATTATATGTTTATCATCTGTCCAAGATACTTAGAGGTGATGCTTTGACTTTATTGGGTATGGTAGATGTGCCTGACAAAAACAACTATGAGGTTGTCAGGGCGGCATTGTTAAAGAAGTACCAACTTAACGAGGACGGATATCGTCTTAAATTTAAAAACATGTTACCAGAAACTGGAGTTGAATTCTCTGAATTCATCTCAGGCATCCGTCTTACTTTTTTACGATGGGTTGAGTTGTCTAAAACAGAGAGTACATTTGAAGCTCTTATGGACTTACTACTTAGAGACAAGGTTATGTCTTCTGTTAATGAAGCTTTTCTTTCTTTTCTTCATGAGCGTAAGCCTAAAAACATAAAAGAAATGGAAGAATACTGTAGCCAGTATGTTACTGCGCATCCTCACATAACCATTAGCAACTCTAAAGTAAAAGAAGGTCTGCCAGTTGCTTCGGCAGCACCTTATGGCCCAAATTTTATGCGTAAATTTCAGGGTAGCCAGCAAAATTTCAATAAAAAGAGTAACCGTAATTATGCCCAGAATCATAGTAATCAATTCCAGGGTGATTCTTCTTCCCAGAACTGGAGACATCCTAATACTACACGTTATTCTACTCCGGTTAACTTTAGAAATTTTCACAAAGGTAATCGGTATAGAGGAAAATATTTTTTCTCAGAGACCTCAATACCAGGATAATAGAGGTTCTCAACAGTATAGAGATGGTAATGACAGTTATGGAAACTGGAACTCAAACCAGGATAAAAATTACAGTAGGGACTTTAATGATAATTGCAGAGGCAATAATGGTCGCGGTAGATCGCAACATAAGAGAAAAAAATATCAACAGACAAACTCTGTTCAACAAGAATCTCAGGGAGTAGATAAACAGGTTAATGATAATAAAGACCATAATGCCATCGGATGCTCATCTTTTGATTTTGGTAGGGCAAATAAATGTATCCAATGCAGTACTTTATTTGACCCGAAGACCGTTACTACTTTAAGCTGTGGTCATCCTTTGCCCGCTCTTCCTGCTAATGTTGCTCATGATGGGAGAGGTTCTCTTATATTACATAAGGGGCTTGTAAATAGTAATCCAGTCTCAGTGTTGTTTGACTCTGGATGTACTACTGTCGGGGTTAGGCAATCTCTTGTAGATCCATCCTGTGCTACAAGAAAGGTCATCAAATGTGTCACATTTGGTGGCACGTTGGAAAAGTATCCTACTGCTATAATACACATTGCTACTCCTTTCTTCACGGGAGAGGTCCACGCGTGTCTACTTCCAAACCCTATTGCGGACCTTATTATTGGTCGTATTCACGGAGTTAGGGAATGTACCCCACAGCAGATTGCTGTTTGGGAAGAGCAAAACATTGAAGCTACCAATGCGGTGGTCACAAGAGCACATGCTCTGGATCCACCTCAAACTTCATTAACTAATAATGATGAAGTAAATGACCAAGATAGTCACTTGACTATTACACGTGACTCATTTATCAAATTGCAAGAAGAAGATCCTTCTTTACAAAAATTCTTCATTCTAGCAAAAAAAGGTGATCCTAATCAAAATACTAATAGAAAATCTTGGATTTCTATGAAGAACGGCGTACTTGTACGTATGGTACAAGACTCGACTACGTCCACTCATTCACAAATTCTTGTGCCTAAGAGCATGAGATTGCAAATATTGCAACATGCTCATGACTCGCAATGTGCTGGACATATGGGTTTTTCCCGTACAAAGTCGAGAGTTCTTGCGGCTTTCTTTTGGCCATTTGTGAGCAAGGACATACGAATGTACTGTCGCTCTTGCAAAGTATGTCAGGAGGTCAAATCTAAAGGACCACGACATGCTGCGCCTATCCAGGCTGCTGACATTCCTATTCGCCCTTTTCAAAAAATGGCAATAGATATTATCGGTCCTTTTAGAATTAAGTCGGCTAGAGGACATCAATTTATCCTTACATGTGTCGATATGTGCACACGTTGGCCAGAGGCAATACCTCTCAAGAGCATCTCAACTGCTGACATCGCAGACGCTCTTTGGCTGATATTTTCTCGCTTGGGTTTTCCCGGAGAAATATTGTCAGACCATGGCACTCAACTTATATCAGACACTATGTCACAGGTAATGTCTATGCTACACATTAAAAGGTCTCTCAGCAGTATCTATCACCCAATGTCTAATGGGTTAGTCGAACGTTTAAATAGGACTCTGAAAACTTTACTTGGTAAAATAACTGAGGATCATCCTCAGGATTGGGACAGGGTCTTACCCGCGGCTCTCTTTGCGTATAGAGAGGTCCCCAATGAACATACGGGGTTTTCCCCTTTTGAACTTGTCTTTGGCGCGCAACCGCGCGGCCCTATGTCTTTACTTCACGATCTAATCACTGCCGATAATATTAGCGATGAAACTCAATCTTCTTATGAGTACGTCATTGCTCTTAGGCAAAAGATCATCGAGGCATGCAAACTAGCAACTTCATCTTCCAAATTTGCTAAAGAAAAGGCAAGGCAGTTTGCAAATAAGAATAGATGTCTACGACAACTTTGTCCAGGTGACAAAGCTCTCGTTCTACTTCCTTCAAGGGAGAACCGACTTCTAATTGCATGGAAAGGTCCATATGCAATAGTCTCCAAAATTTCTGATGTCGACTATGTTGTCGATATTGATGGAAAGCATAAAACTTTCCACATAAATATGCTCACGGAATTTCATGAAAGACCAGACTATTTGCAGCCTATTTTCCAGGCAACGGACAATTCTCAAGTACCTCATGGTCAGTACTCATCTCTGTCAGTTATACAGGATGAGGAAACTACTTTTTCTGATGTCAATCTTCCTCTTTCTATGGTCCCACTTTATTCTACGGAATCTTGGAAAAACGTGACCGTTTCTCCAAATCTTTCCGCTGAGGAACATCGACAAGTTTCTTCGATGTTGCAAACATTTCAGGATGTTCTTACAGACATCCCGGGACACACACATGTCATTGAACATGACATTGTGCTAACTGATCATAATCCTATCAGAGTCAGACCTTATCCAATACCTATCCATTTCCAGTCTCAAGTAGAAAAAGAATTGGATGAAATGATACGTTTGGAAATCATTGAACCATCCACTTCAGCATACTCTTCGTCTATGGTTATTGTTCGAAAGAAGGATAATAACATTCGCATTTGCGTAGATTATCGCAAATTGAACCAAGTTACGAAGTTCGACGCTGAACCTATGCCTTCATTAGAAGAACTACTCAATAAACTTTCTAATTCTAGATTCTTTACCAAACTAGATTTGTCTAAAGGTTATTGGCAAGTTCCTCTAACCGAACGTGCCAAACCTTTTACAGCTTTTTCTACACCTAGGGGTTTATTCCAATGGAATTTCATGCCTTTTGGTCTTATGAACGCCCCTGCTACATTCGTACGCATGATGCGGCGAATTCTCGCATATCGTACAGATGTCATAGCATACCTAGATGATATCTGTCTATTCAGTGATTCCTGGGAAGATCACTATTTGGGTTTATACGAATTACTGTCCACTCTTCGCGAGTATAACTTGACTGCAAAACCCTCTAAAGCCTTTATAGGATTTAGTGAGATTTCTTTCCTAGGTCATCGTGTTGGTCATGGTCTTTTAAAGACAGAGGACCACAATGTTTCAAAAATACTTAACATTTCGGTCCCTAAGACGAAGAAACAAGTAAGGAGTCTATTTGGTTTGATCCAATTCTACGGACGATTCATTCCGAATCTGTCCTCCATTATGGCACCGCTTTCTACTTTATTGAAGAAAGGGTCGCCTAATCTGATCCGCTGGTCTAAAGAATGTCAATCCTCATTGGACCAGGTTAAAGCCCTATTTTCATCTCCACCTATTCTTAGGTTACCTACTATTGAGAAGACTTTTGTTCTTCGAAGTGACGCCTCGTCAACTGGGATTGGGGCGGCACTAATGCAGGAGTATTCTGATACTCTGCATCCGGTGATGTATATCTCTAGGAAATTAAATGCTGCAGAAAAGAATTACTCGGTTTTAGACCGTGAGTTATTGGCTATGGTATGGTCTATTCTGAAGTTACAAAGATTTCTTCTAGGCGCACATTTCATTGTGGAAACCGACCAGAAAGCGCTTACTGCTATTCAGAGCAAAAACTTGAAGAGCTCGAGGTCCACTCGTTATGCCATAGCTCTTCAACCATTTCATTTCTCGGTTCGAGCTATCCGTGGTTCGGATAATGTGATGGCAGACATTCTGTCCAGATGCCCACACGATTCCGCATGATTCTTCTGTCATATATATATATTTCCTGATATACAGTCCAATGTTGTAATGACATGTTAGTAGATTTTTTTTCTCACTTTTTTTAGGGAAATTTATAACATTGTACCATGTAATTATCTAAGAAGGCTTAGTTAGTGATATACGGGCCAAAAGATCACTCGGCCACATTTAAACAATATATTTGCATAATTGTATTGAGAGATTTACCAGTTGTCTTTAAGATTTGTGTTATTGATATTTTCGCAGCACATCATTGAAGATGCGAGATTGTGTCCATTGTGGAACTTTGAGTATATCAAGTCCTGTCCTAGATTGGGAGCGGATGATGTCCACATCTTCTTCTATTGAATGTTTTATGTCAACGAAGATCAACACATGTATTACTTATTAATTACTGTTGCTTTATATAATGTAATAAAATAGTGCGGTATATTAATATGTTACACCGCTGTTTGCACAACACATTATATGATATCATAATAATATATTTAATTTCATATATTGGTATGAGAATAATTTGATTTTCATTATGATGTTGCCATCATTGTAGCGTGTGTTGGTGGCACCTTCCTGGAATATATAAGCGTATACTTAGATAAATTTTTTCTCTAAGGAGCTGAGATATGATCTCAGTGTCGCTCCATGCGTTGAGCTAATTTGTTAGGTATATATCCGCGCATCATACGTGCGTTAGGAGCCTAGATTTTTTTTCCGGCTCCAGGATTTAAAAAAAAAAAATGTTTCATTTTTTTTTCCCGGGAGGGTGCGGTAATGTTACGCACAAATAATTACTTTTTTCAAAGCCTTTGTATGATCATTTTTCGTATGTATGATCATTTTTTGACTGAAGTGTGTATTATGTTTTTTACAGTCAAAGGGACATAATCCGAGTTATCGAGACTACAATTTTTTTAGGAGTTTGCCTTCTCTTGTATAGAGACACGTTCGGTCTATAATTTCTTGAACGAAGCGTGACCATATCTCCTTATTTGGTAGTATCAGTCAACTGTTGTAGATGCCTGAAACCTTTCTTAACGCTTCTTTTCATGACCATAAAAGGCGCGACTGTGTAAGACTTTTATCTCGAATGTTCTTAGAATCGTCTTATTGTGAACGGCGACTCAGAGATTGTCGTTCTGCGCATGTCTCGACCTGGTTTTCGTTTGTTGTTCCGGCCAGCTCGGGGGAGTTTAGAAATGGTCTAAGTCGCGAGCAGACGCGACCTGCGTCTTGTGATTTTCTGAGGGAAATACATTGTCTTTGTGAGTTAGTTAGCTAACTAGACTATTTCCCAGTATTATTCAAGCCTGCCTGGAGGCATATGTTCATGGTTGATTTTCCGAAATAAGGTAATTCCTCTTGTATCGAACTTTATGCTATCATCTAGAGGTTCGTCATTTTGTCGCCTTTTTGCTCGCCTGTGTGATTCAAAATGGAGAGGTACTTTGACTAGGATTAAGTCACCGGTATCTTTATACCTGAACTAGTTATATATATATATGGGTCGCTCTAGACCAACAAGACTATTGTCTGTGTTCCAGGATTCGTTATATCAGAGATCACGTCCAAGTCAGATGGTTAGACTTAGGAAGGTTATAAAGGTCGAGCTGACCTGTAATCCATGTATGCTATTCACGTGCAGACAGTAAACGGACTGATTGTATACATCTGATCTGCTAGCATCAGAAAGGGAATATTTATTATTGTCTTTGAACAGTGATGATCTGCAGCTGACACTGTTACAGAATTTATATATATATATTATTTATACAGCTTCACGAACTAGAACTCTATGATTTTGAATGCTGAACTCGTTGAACTATGTTGATGATATAAATATCCTGACTGTTTTGTGGCGTGCAATAAATGGAAAAAAATTATACAACGAAGTTACCATTTCTATGACTCTACACATCATGTTGCCTGTGTTATACCCTGTGAACTGTTCTACTACCACATACACAGCAACATCCTAAAATCAGAGAAGACACCTACATCTTGCACTTTAATACCAGGTGTCGATAGGGGTGGCAAGTGGTCGTCAATCTTATACGGAGCTAACGTACCTGGCATTGTGGCGCACCATTATCATTTAGCCTAAATCCACCCTTATCAGTTAGTCGACGTTAGAGAGAATTCCAAGCGTTGAGGGACATTATATCTTACAAGTTCTCACTACTACGTGTGTCAAAAACTTTGATCAATAAGTACTCGTCTTGGAGATAGCCCACACGGCAGAATATACATATGCATTGTGAGTCGGTGCTTATCATCGCATAATCATAGAGTGGAGGAAATGTGAAAGACTCATGGACAGTGTAGATTTTACATCAGTCTGGTAACACTCAATAGATTACATTATTATTTCACTATTTACTTATGTTCACTCTCATATTACTTACTTACTTAGTCGTTCCTCTTCTACCGTGAGGTGTAGAGGTTTGGAAGAGAGAGCGCCAGACTATCCTATCTCCTGTCTTCCTCCTGGCCTGGTTCCATTCTAGTCCTCGGTCCTTCAAAGATTGTTTAATGTTGTCCTCCCAGCGGACTCTGGGTCGTCCTCGGGGTCTGGATCTTTGGCTCTTTGTTTCCCATGCTTGTCGTGGTATCCGATCTTCTCCCATTCTGCAGACATGGCCAAACCATCTTAATTGGGACTGTTCTACTTGGGTCTGCAGGGGGTAGCATTTAAGGCCTTGACGTATCGTCTGGTTGCGTACCATGTCTCTTCTTGTTACTTCAACCACCTTCCTCAGATACCTCATTTCTGAGGTTTGGATCTGGCTTTTGTGGGTTGTAGTCATTGCCCATGACTCGCATCCATATGTCAAGACTGGGACATAGGTGGAGCGGTATACAGCCATCTTCGTTTTCTTGCCAACCTCTCTCTTGCTGAGGAATCCTCGATTTATGGCCTGAAAAAGTCTCCCAGCTGCTGCTTTTCGAGTGGCCAACTCTTCTTTGATGCCTCCCTTTCGGTCTATAATAGCTCTGAGGTATTTAAAGTGGTCGACCTGCTCCAGGACCTGTTCTCCCAGCTTAATCTGATGTCTTCTTTCTTCTCGTGATATCACCATGGATTTTAGTTTTACAACCATAATGCGCTCCGAGACAAAGTTCCATCCCTTGATACTATCTTTTTGATTTTGGGCCACAATGCAACCCACGCCCCCTTTAGCTCTTTCAGATATGGTACACCACTGTAGAGCAGCGTGTTTCCATCGAGATCCATGACTCCTTGTCCCTTTTTCTTTGTTTCCGTTATAGCCAGGATTTCTAGTTTTGCTTTCCTCATCTCTTCCACCAGCTCCTCTTCCTTCCCATTTATACTTCTTGTGTTCCAAGTTCCATAAGTCGTAGTCCGTTCCAGTTCGTCGCCTTTAGAATCAGTCCAGTTTTCTCTCTTGTATAGCTCGTAATCGTGATTTAAAGCAAACAGGTACCCTCATATTTAATTAACAAAATTTAATATTTCATATGTGTGTGAATAGTCTTTCACCATCATCGTTTTGACTTTCAACTAACCCTATATGTGTATATATTTAACTAATAAACTTTACAGCCACGTTTATCATTACCAAGTTATTTTAATGTATTACTTGTGCTGTCTGTGTTAAGTAATTATATATAGATAAAAATTCTTTAATTAGGAAGTTACAAGCTTTTTCTTCATCGAGATCAGGGAAGGAAGCTAATGTCGTAGGAAAATAGAAAACTTTCCATGATTTATTTGAAAACACTATCTAGTGGAGATCATCCGCTTTCTCTTCTTTATGTCCTTATCTCGAATAGGTCTCTTTCTTTCTTAATGAGCCAGTGTCTAGAGACCTTCTTAACTACTTTCAATAGGTCATTCCCATCATAGTATAGAGGTGCAACATTGGTACCCAGCCCAGTTTATTATTTACGACACATAGGGGTGATCCAAAAGCAATAAAGTAAGTAAAGGAAATTATTGTTTACTAGAGCTTTTTTATTTTTAGAAATATTCAACAAGAACATTTTGTTCAATCCTTAGATGTTTACTTCCTTTTTCGTACTAAAGAAACATCTACAAATTAAATAAGAAAATTGCATGAACCTATAACAGAAAAGATTATAACAACTTAAACCAATCCACATCGTAACAACAGCATTTAAGACTAATATTTAGTGAAAAACATCTGATATGTACATCACTGTATAATAATTTTCGCTTATCAATCCGATGCTAAAATTTTGACTTGTCAAAAATTGTTTTTCATGCAAGGTCACCAATGTCGAACTGATTAGAAGAACCAGACAAGTTCCAGTGGAACAGTAAATGAAATGAAGTCGCTGGCCATGGAAATGACGCACACATTGAGGAAATCTGTTGACAGCTTTACAAGGTAGTCCTTATTCGGGAATCCACAGGTTAAGAGAGCTGGAGTGAGGCATAGAAACACACGGAGATGAGAAATGGAGACAGACATGAAAGGGATGAGAAGGACATGGAGAAACCATGAGCTGATAGCACGTGACAGGAAAACGACAAATGTTTGTAGAAGGCCTATGATCCTAGGTGAGCTGTTTGGGGATGATTGTAACGTTTCACTTTTCTCACCCCATCTTCCTTTTGTCTAAATTGTTATACCTCTCCAAATCTGTCTCATCTCTAGAAACGAAAGTATATTTTTCTTCAGTCTTATAACGTGAAGCTTTTTTCTTTATGTCTTCTTTCCATTAGTACTCGCTAACCCTGCGATTTCTCACCACTCAGGGCAGATAAATTATACACTCGGTCACTGGGGAAATTCCATTTGGATTGCGTTTCATGCTATTACGATCAGCTGGGCAGTGGAACTTTTGTACTGTTGACTGGACGCTCGTAAATCAAGGGAAGTTAAGCCTTACAGTATACTGCAATGATAACTGGATAATATACACGGACCTGTTCCTTTGTGTGGTTAACATTAACCGCTACCACCCCCTAAATGAAGGAACTGAAACGTTCTGAGACCAGAAGAAATCATAAAAAACTGTGTGTGTGTGCGTGTGGATCGATGCTGCCACCAACTTCCTGCACCAGGAAGGCCAGCAAATAATTATAGGAGGTAAATCTAAGGCATTCTCTCTGTATCTGTCAAACGAAGTGATAGATGGTTATGGTCCTCGACAGAGAGACTATCTTTTCAAAAAACCGTATTGAGTCTTTCGAGCGATCAAACCAGGTAACGAACCAGGATACAAAACCATACCATACCAGAGTACGATTGTAGGCTGTCATACCTGGTGACTCTAAGCTGTGTCATAATCCAGTAGTCAGAAGAGGTATTCAGCAGTATTGTGTCGTTCGAGCGATCCAACCAGGTTACGAGTCCAGGGTACAAAACCATACCATTCCAGAGTACGATTCTAAGCTGTCATATCTAGTGACTCTAACCTGAGTCATAATCCAGTAATAAAAAGAGGTATTCAGCAGGGCCGACTTACTCCATCCGTGTTTGTGATGTGCACTGAGTCCATGGAAGCAAATTCCGCCACCTTCTGAAACTAAAGAACTGTTTTACGCTTCCTGGAGTGCTGGGACAGACCAAACCACAGAGAATCAGAATCCTAATAGAAGCTACACCCTCTAATAAGGAAGATGAGTATTTTACCTAACAGGCAAAAACCAACATAGAAAAGCTCATCGGGTCCAGATGATGCTAGACAGAACCTATACATTTTTTGTTCATTTGTAAAGTTTAATAGTTGTGAGAATCTATAATCTTTTTTTTATTTTAAATTCAGCATAACAAAGTCTGCTGTTCTTCTTTTCTTGTTATCTTTAATTGGGTTGTATTTTATGTTTAAACATAGATCTACACTCTTGGGGCTGAGCAGTAATTAAACTAACTTCAGCGAGTCGTGGTATTAATTTAATGTGGCTGGACATCAAATCTCCTTTCTCAATCTTATGTACTCTACAAAGTCCTTTTGTAGGATTTCTGAGAAAGAATTTATAGTCCACAATGTATCCTGTTTAGTTGCCAGATTTCTCTTTGCATTAAGGATTTCTAGTAGACTGTTTCCCGAAGAGAGGCAGTTCCTTCGAACTCGCAGCTCGTATCACCTGTCTTTATTCTTTCATTCATTCTATAAGTCACCCTGCCTCTCAAAACTCTCCGCCACAATGATGATGAATATTTTGTTTACCTTGAAGTTTTTTTAGATGCGTTATTAAAATTATCCTTAATTCATGGAGTAGAAGAAGATTATGGCAATGAATTGGAACACCATTGAGAAATCGAGTTGATAACATTAAACCACACAGTCGTTATTCTTGGATCATCAGCGTAACAGAAGTAGAAGCGTTGTGAAGGGTTACGTCAGAGACAAAGTGTGACGTCAGTGAGAGATAGTACTGTATGTTAGTCGGGCCTGGGGAAAGACAAGGTGTCCATGTTGACGTGATCATTATTCTTATTATACAAGATTTGTGTCATTTCGAGGCAAACGTAGACAAGAGCTGGAGACATAAATGACAATAACCAAGCAGACGTGAGAAGACCTCGGGATTGATAGCACGTGACAGGGGGGACTTGGTATGTGCTCGCTGAAGGCCATTCTAAGCTCCTTTATGAAATAAAGAGTACTGACCGATTGAAGGATTAACAAAGATGTGCAACAACAACAAAAAAGAGAGAGAGAGAGAGAGAGAGAGAGAGAGAGAGAGAGAGAGAGAGAGAGAGAGAGAGAGAGAGAGAGAGAGAGAGAGAGAGAGAGAGACGAAATAAATAACACTTTGAACACGGCAAAATGAAAAACACGTGTTACAGTATTAACAAATCAAAGTCCTTTCATAAAACAAAGTAATTCGAAACATGTCCAAATGATAAAACAATATGAAATCATTATGTACGTAGATTTTTCTTTTCTGTCAGTCCTGGCTTGTGTTCTTGAGGTTACATTCAAAACTTGAGTTACGGTAGCTGTGTGAATTCAGTGGTGACTATTTGCTCCAGGGGCCACTATTGTTATTGGGATTGCAAGAGTTCGACTGCATTCCTTTTCTGAAAAAAGGGGATGGGGAGTGACCAAGCATGAAAAAAAAGAGATATGCCCATTGCAACACGGAAAAGTGTGAATATATGATATGTGAGAACATCATTACTTTGTTAAATCCTTCTGCAACATGGGACATACTTTTGCTTTAAAAAGCCCGCCTTAAAGCTATCATGTGCTCCAGCACCAGCAGTTTTTGTAGCACTATGTTTTATATTTATGAGGTTGCCAGCCCTATGAATGCTATATATAAAATCCCAGCTGTGTCTGTCAGTGCGTAACGCTAAGGGATGCAACTTTGGATGAAAGTTAGACATTAATTGTATTGTTTCCCTTATATGTACTCTCCCAAAAATAGTAACACTTACCAAAGAAGAATGCGCAAATGACGGTGCGCACAAAAATATATTTATAGAATGCGTGATCCCGTATACACACAATGGGATCCTCTCTGCTGCTACGTAGTTCGTGTACTGTGGTGATGCACAGTGGTTTTTAAAAATAATTTTGTTGCCGTTAGGTATTGGTGATTTTGAATTTAATTCCAGTCTTATGACGGGCTTTTACGTAGTTCGTGTACTGTGGTGATGCACATTGGTTTAAAAAAAAATACTTTTGAATAAGTAAAATTGCCGTTAGGTATTGGTGCTTTTGAATTTAATTCCCGTCTAATGAGGGGCTTGTGCACTAGTGTTCTCATGTTACTCGCATCTTATGACGGGCTTGTACACTAGTGATCTCATATTACTTGCATCTTATGACGGGCTTGTACACTAGTGTTCTCATATTACTCGCATCATGAGCTGCAAGAGGGAGCAGTAATTCTACTCATTGTCTCTTCATTCATTACCGGGAACTACACGGGAACTACACGGGGACCACTACTATCATCATCATGTTCTAATTTGCTCCTTATGAAACAGCTAACACTATTGACCTCTTTTTTTTTAATTCTATTTTTTAAATACTGGTCCGGGGTCGGAGTGGCTCAGAGATATGGCGTCCGCCTCGTATTCGAGAGGTACCAGGTTCGAATCCCAGTGAGGGATTATAATTTAGTGAAATATTTTTTCAAGAACCAGTGGTCCTTAATACGTCATACTCCCCCCCCCCTCCCTCTCCCGTCTCATGGGTAGTGAGATCGGATGCCTAGCCTTCTCGGATAAGGGCGAAAAGATAGGAGGTTCCGCGTGCAAGTTGCGCACGTTAAAAAATCCCACGGCAGTTGGAAATCGTAAAGAGTAGGCCACTGCCCTGGCAAAATTTAATAATTAGGACACCTACCCACAACAAAAATATTTATAGAATGTGTGATTCCTATACATTATATAGACACATTAGGATTCTAACCGGTGATACGGAGTTGAGATCCTCATTGTGTGATCTAAGGGAGGAGATCGGAGCACTGATGGCGTTGTCCGTGTGCAATGAAGATAGTCCTTAAAAACCAAACCAAACCAAACCATTACTGTTCCATTTATTTTGATGATGCTGCACATTCTGGGGAAGCCATTTTCTATGAGACGATCATTACTTCTGTCTTTTTGCTAGTAATGCTGAGGCCTTCATTTTCACTTTCTGTCACTATTGTATCAACCATTTCCTTCATTTCCTTTTCACTTTTACTATTAATAATGTATCATCAGCGTATCTCAAGCTGTTTATATTATGTCCACCAAATGATAGCCAGCAGGTGGGTCTGAACATCAGTCCAAAGAAGACAGAGATCATGACATTGAATGTGGACAGTCCTGAGCGCATTACAATAAGGAACCAGAAGCTGGAACAGACAGACACATTTACATAACTAGGATGTATAGTAACACCAGACGGCGGAACACGCAAAGACATCAACAACAGAATGAATAAAGAGAGAACAGCCGTTGCTTGTTTAAACAACATCTGGAAGTTCCTCAGTACAGCACACACTCACCAAATTAAGATTATATCAGAGCTGTGTACTTTCTGTGCTTCTCTAAGGTATGGAATGCTGGAGAGTAACAGAGAAGGAAATGTTGAAACTGGCCTCCTTCCACACAATCTACCTAAGGAAAATTCTTCAAATCTTTTGGCCGAATACTATCACTAACCAAGAACTACTTACTCGGAGTAACCAAGAGGACATGCACACCATCATAGCTGGCAGACGCTGGAGTTTGGTTGGCCACGTCCTCAGAAGAGACCCTGATGCCATCACAAGAACAGATATGCTATGGACCCCCGAAAGAAAGCGAAAGAGAGGTCGACCAAAAATAACTTGGCGGAGAACTGTGGATGCCGAGAAGCAAAGAATGAACCAGAGTTGGGGCACTGTACGAAGGATGGCCGCCGACCGAGCAGAGTGGAAGCAGTTTGTTGTTGCCCTACAAGACGCCACCAGGCGTGATGGTCACTGACTGCTTTGACAGTCGGCGGCTAAGAATAAAAGAAGATGACATAAGAAAGTTATTGGGTTCGAAACATTCGAAGGTCATGTTCTGCTTCAGGGGTTCCCAAACGGTGTGGCCCACCACATTGGTTTGGCGCAAGAGGATGATAGGTTTGGCTGGAAGATTTAAAAAAATAATCAATAATTTAGAGAGATTTTCAAAAAAGTTCATGTGCCAAAAAAAAAAAAATAATAAATAAAGATGAATATAATTGTCTTATTTATTTTGTTACCTGTGATATAATGTGGGAAATAAATGTATAGTAACCCTTAGAGTTTTCAATAATTGTTAGATTTTATTCAGTAATATAATTTGTCTTGTGTGTCCAATTGTCAGGGTGGTTAGAGCGTTGGTCTCACACGGCAAAGGTGTCGGGTTCACATCACGGTACCGACACGCTCCAGTATTCCCAGTTGTAAATGGGTACCTGACTCTGCTCTTTGAGTTAGGGAAGGAAAGGGCAGCGAGATAGGAAACTAGTCACCCCACCTCTCGATGCTGGACCTGGTATGGTCAATAACACCCACTCCACTACGGCAGTATCTGCAATGGGACTACCTTTACCTTTTTCTAATTTATCTTAGGGAGCCGCACTGGTGTAATGGTTACCACATTGCGCTGGCGATCAGGTGTTCAAGGTTCAAGGCTTGGCGTGGGCATTTGATAGAGTGTAATCCACCGGGATTTTGACTGAATAACCTGAAAGGCTCCTGAGATAAACCATCTGTGGATGGGAAGGAGCGAAGCTCCTGACCGGGTTGGAAGGAAAGTCCACAGGTTCCCTAGCCTCGCAATGACATGTCATTGGGCCGAAGGGCTGAAAGCCCAAGTGCCGCTCGTTAAGAAAACAATTTTTTATCTTAAAATGTAATAGATACAGTTGTCCACGACATACTGTTGTGAACAGGAATTTTTAACTCTGCTCAAATATCAGAAAAGAGAATGGCTTCCGTGTGTTGAGTAGATGTGAGAATTTTTTTTTTGGGTCTCAAATAAGACCTAATATAAACGAGATTACCCTACGAAAACAAGCTGACACGTCTCACTGAATTTGTATTTTTTGTCAATGAATCACTTTTTTAAAATGTAGCTGTATAGTTTGATACTTTCTGGAAGTCTCATGATAATTTTATAAAGTATCTGTGTTGTATGTTATGAATAAAGGACTTCTGGGAATTGAATTTTTATGTGTGTATTTCTGATACTTTTTTTTCCCCCATAGAAAAATTCGTTGTAGCGTGAGCAAGTTTTCATTCAGAAAGTGTAGCCTAGAAAAAATTTAAAAAAATTGAGAACCACTGTTTTAGTTCTACCCTGCTGTAAGCTTATACGTGACTCTGCTTTAAAGGTATGGAAGGCAAAGGCAGATATCTATCTATCTATCTATCTATCTATCTATCTATCTATCTATCTATCTATCTATCTATCTATCTATCTATCTATCTATCTATCTATCTGTCTGCCCACCCGTCCACCTATCTATCTATCTATCTATCTATCTATCTATCTATCTATCTATCTATCTATCTATCTATCTATCTATCTATCTATCTATCTATCTATCTATCTATCTATCTATCTATCTATCTATCTGTCTGTCTGTCTGTCTGTCTGTCTGTCTGTCTGTCTGTCTGTCTGTCTATCTATCTATCTATCTATCCCTCCGTCCCTCATTCCCCATTTATCTATCTATCTATCTATCTATCTATCTATCTATCTATCTATCTATCTATCTATCTATCTATCTATCTATCTATCTATCTATCTATCTATCTATCTATCTATCTATCTATCTATCTGTCTGTCTGTCTGTCTGTCTGTCTGTCTGTCTGTCTGTCTGTCTGTCTGTCTGTCTGTCTGTCTGTCTGTCTGTCTATCTATCTATCTATCTATCTATCTAGCACCCGTCCGGACCTTATCATCAGTTGCACACAAGCCATCTAGCAGTGGTCTATATATCTATCTTATTTTCTCAGTGGTCTATATATCTATCTTATTTCCTAATCTGAATCATTTATCTGCCACGGTGTCTGGATACTTATTAATGTATATACATACTTCTTTAATTCTTTGCAACGCGATTCGTTATCTCTCTTCAAACGATTTGCCTGTACAGCCCTCTCAACGATCTCTCGTAGAGGACTCGCTGACATTTCTCGTAGAGGGCTGGCCGATGTGGCAGTCAGTAGGGTCATCATAATGGCAGACACAAACAGTAACAACGTCAGCACACGGAAGCTCTGCATCGCGGACTTCTTTGGAGATATCTGGAGAGATTCGATTGTGATATTTTACTCTTTCAGATAAACAATGCAGATTAGACCAACAGGTAAACCAAGCAGATCAGATACACGGGTAGGTGAGTAACCAGGCACGCAGATAAGACAAAAAGAAAGGTAAATAACCAGGTAGGTCGGTCAGACACACATGTAGATGGGTAACCAGGCAGGTGGACAAGACACTCAGGTAGGTAGGTGAACAAGGGAGGCAGATAAGTTACACATGTAGCTAGGTAACCATGCAAGTGATAAGAAACACAGGTGGATAGGTAGGCAACCATGCAGGTGGATAGCATCTTCTTCTTCGTACACTTTCAGACTCCAACTTGAAAATGTTCCAAGAAATCAGTGGTCAGCCTGAAGTTGTTAATATCTGGAGATGTTAGTCCATGAATCACGCCTTAGCCTTTCTCTGTTTCTTATATGTTGTGCACTTCTGCAGCAGATGTTCAACAGTTATTTTACATGTGCCACAGTTACGCTCATCCATAGTTCTTATCTTTAGTTTGTCGAATAGATGTTATCTTTGCCACAGTTATACTTATCTGTAGTTCATCTTATACTTAGCTTGCTGAATAGATAGTAATTTTGCCACAGTTACACTCATCTGTAGTTCTGATATTTAGTTTGTTAAATAGATGATATCTTTGCCACAGTTAGCCTTATCTATAGTTCATATTATATTTAGCTTGTTAAATAGATGGTATCTTTGCCACAGTAACATGCATCCGTAGTTCTTATCTTTAGCTTGTCGAACAGGTGTTATCTTTGCCACAGTTATACTTATCTGTAGTTCATCTTATACTTAGCTTGCTGAATAGATGGTATTCTTGCCACAGTTACACTCATCTATAGTTCTTATCTTTAGTTTGTCGAACAGGTGTTATCTTTGCCACAGTTACACATCTGTAGTTCATCTTATACTTAGCTTGCTGAATAGATAGTAATTTTGCCACAGTTACACTCATCCGTAGTTCTCATATTTAGTTTGTTAAATAGATGGTATCTTTGCCACAGTTACCCTTATCTAAAGTTCATATTATATTTAGCTTGTTGAATAGATGGTATCGTTGCCACAGTAACACGCATCCGTAGTTCTTATCTTTAGCTAGTCAAACAGATAATATCTTTGCCACAGGTACACTCATCCGTAGTTCTGATCGTTAGCTTGGTGACCTGCAGGGGGTTCTCTGTAAGAATAAAGGGCAGGGTCGTCGCTGAACAGAGCAGAGCGTACATGACAACAACTTCCAGCATGAGATTGAAGGTAGAGGCAGTTACAGCTGCTTTGATGTGGCTGGCTGACAGGCCATCAATAATGGTAGTTATTTTGTTAGACTCCAAGATTCAGAAGGTCCCGAATGGATGGTTATGACATGAATGGAAAACATCAATAGAAGCCTTGAGTCAATAGGAACTGGTGATGTTGTTGTTGTCTAACTAAGGCTGCTGAGCTTCTTGCTCTTTTGCAACCAATACCAAGTTGAAGTCTCCTTGGCATTATCTACAAGGATTTTCCTGTCGCTTTTCTGCTATTCTGAAACGTGTTGAGTTGAACTCATGAGCTCCAGCATCTCCAGCTTGGCTTGCATTCAAAGGATCGACACATAGGGGTCCCAAGCTAGGAGTAAGAAGTGCGTGACATAATGTGCATTTCCCGCTATCCAAGGGGGCTCTCCAACTATGCAGAGCTGAAATACTGCGCACTGGTTCTGGGCTCTCCCAAGGAATTGTCACTTCCCGCACAGCTTCACTACTCAGCTACACCTGCCTATCACTGGGTCCACAGTGTGATCCTTCTGAATGCAGTCCGCAAGGTCAAAGAATTAAGTCCTGGGTTCAAGACTTCTCTAAGTTTAGTGTGTAATGCTGGGTTCTCAATAAGTTTCACCACCGGGGGAATTCCTGGAAGCGTGTTGATGTTTTCAAGTGTCAATGAGGGTGTAATTAGTCTCACAGGCAGAGTTTCAGTTCCACATATGTATAATGTAGCAAAGCTGGTGGTCATATAAGGATGACTCCAGATATGCCTCATGCATTGGAACTGGTGTGGATCTACTGTTCTAGTCATGCTGGGGTACACGGCAATGAGAAAGCCCATTCCAGCCTCGAGAGCCCCCATAATAGGAACCAGGGCTGTCGAGTCGGAGTCGTGGAGTCGGTCACTTTTCAGTGGAGTTGGAGTCGTGGAGTCGGTCACTATTCAGTGGAGTTGGAGTCGTGGAGTCGGTCACTTTTCAGTGGAGTTGGAGTCGTGGAGTCGGTCACTTTTCAGTGGAGTTGGAGTTGTGGAGTCCGTCACTTTTTCAGTGGAGTTGGGGTCGTGGAGTCGGTCACTTTTCAGTGCAGTTGGGAAAAATGTCCAGACTCCGACTCCAAATTGTACGAGACTTAAGTCAAGGTAAATCCACTTTTGATCCAGTTCTAGGGAGGGAGGTTCTTAAAAAATTTGAAATAATATTTTAAAGTAGTAGAACTCCTAAAACCACTTACATGTTAAAGGTACATCCATTTTTACATAATGTAGGGACATTTCAGTTGCTTCTGATCATAAATAAAGTTGTTATCACAATTGGAAATTTGTTGGCACATTTAGAAAAAGCACACAAGAAATCAAAATAAACTATATTCACTTTCAATGTTCTCGTCATTGTTGAAATGAAACTATTTTGCCTCATGGTGTTTGGCAAAGCAGTCATTTGTGTGCAAGTGTGGATGATTGATTATTTTGTATTACTGTATGAATGAATGAATAGTTTAAAATGTAGTCTACGAAAGTCGCGTAATCATTCATTCACATACATTTACCATACTTACACATATAACTCCATATAAGTGTATTATTTTATACCAAATCACTAGTTAAAAAAACAAAACAAAAACACTGTAGCAGAAGTTGGATTTCTAAGATTTCTGGAGTCGGAAATTTTTTGGCCTGATGGGAACATTGGATATGCGTAAGTGAGAGATTTTAAGAACAATTAATGATCGCCTGTAAGAGAATGACACTGCAATAGATGAGTCATCAAGGTTAAGGCTGTTGAAATTTGGCATCAAACGTAAGGCTAGCTGAGATGGACGTATCAGAGGATGCATCCGTCGTGTATACAACGCACAACAGGAACAATTATCATTCAAACACTTCGACATTTGCTGAGGGAGAATTGATTGCTATCTGGTGCTAGCTGCTAAATTACGGAGGAGCTAGCAGCCATTATTATCATCATTCTCTATAAGGTGGCTTCGCAGCATAGATCTTCAACCAGTTCAAGCCAAACCTTTCTGTTCTATGCCATTTTTTCGAATTCTTTCAGTTGTTTCTTTATCCCTTGAACCGGTTCTCTCCTATGAATCGCATGGTGCCCAAATATATAGTACAGTTTTCCTAGACTTGTCTTCAAGTCAGTCCTAACGAGTCTCAAGTCGAGTCTCAGGTCTATCAGTAAAAGTCTCGTCGAGTCACAAGTTCCTAACAGTAGCTTTCAAATCGAGTCCCGAAACTCATTTTTTTTTTTTAAAACCTAAAACCGTTTATAGCCACAATCGCACTTTATCGAAATCACATTATAAATAATAATGACAATTATAATAATAATAGCCCCTTCAATCATAACTGACGATCGGAATGCGTCCCTGTAGTGACAACCCTCAGCTGCTTATTTTCCTTTCGACGTTTTCTCTCCTCTATTGTTTGCTGTGAGTGCTTCTTCTCTCCCAATCTGAGGTGGCGGCGTAGATATTATGTTTAGTATTTTTGCTATTTTTTTAAGTGACTATTTTTATTCGATTAACGTTATTTTTTTTTTTTTTTAATATTACATTTTAATAATAGTATCTTCTCAACAACTCCGCCTAGGCCGATCTCAAGCCCGGCTGAAAAAAGGAGGAGGGCGGCCGGCATGGAGGCCGTAAGGAGGCAGCCCCTCCACCATGCAAAGGCACAACAGGCCAATCACCTGTTTGCTTTAAATGTTTGATTATGAGAACTACAAGAGAGAAAACCGGACTGATTCTAAAGGCGACGAACTGGAACGGACTACGGACTACGACTTATGGAATTTGGAACGCAAGAAGTATAAATTGGAAAGAAGAGGAGCTGGTGGAAGAGACGAGGAAAGCCAAATTAGAAATCCTGGCTATAACGGAAGCAAAGAAAAAGGGAAAAGGAGTCATGGATCTCGATGGCAACACGCTGCTCTACAGTGGTGTACCCACATCTGAAAGAGCTAAAGGGGGCGTGGGTTGCATTGTGGCCAAAAACAAAAAAGATGGTATCAATGACGGAACTTTGTCTCAGAGCTCATTATGGTTGTAAAATTAAACGAAGGAAAAAACCACAGTCAACCTGGTCATTGTGTATGGGCCAAATGAGGATGAGAGAGCAGAGGTCAGGGAGGAATTCCCCGAGCTGCTTCAAAGGACAGTGGATGACTGCCTAGATGAAATTATCATGCTCGGAGATGTCAATGCCAGAGTTGGAAATGGCCATGCTAGATGGGGTGGAGTTATCGGAAAATATGGAGAAGATACTCTCAATGACAATGGAAAGCGACTCCTTAGATTCTGCAGTGAGCAGAATCTGATCATTACAAATACAAAGTTCCCCCATAAGCTCATACATGCATACACTAGATGTGAACCAACAAAGAATGAGAAGTCAGTGATCAACTATGCCACTGTTAGGAGGAGCTCATTCAAATTTGTCCGGGATGCTACACTCTGGAGGGGGCCAGAGATCGGAAGTGATCTCTACCTGCTTACAATCAAAAGAACAACTTTAAGAGTTGCCCAGCCTAGGAACTGCCCAACATCACGCAAGAAACTAAGTAAACAAACGGGAGAAATGAGCATTAAGACCTACAAGCTGAGAGAGCCAGAAATTAAGACCAGATATCAGGGACTTATTGCTACAGTGGTGAGAAACACAGAAGAACAAACTGATGACTTGGAAACCCTCTGGCTTAAATTCAAGGACATCATAAAGACAGCTGCTACAGAAGCATTTGGTGAAGTCCGACTTGGGAACAGGAGAAAGAGGACACCTTGGTGGACAGAGGAAGTCAAAGAGAAAATAAAAGAGAGAAGAAAATGGCATGGAAACAATACTTAGGAGCTAAAAACACAACAGGACAAATGGAGAAATATAGAGAATATGTTATACTCAGAACAGAAGCAAAGAACAAAGTGCTAGCAGCAAAACAGAAGTCCAGTGAAGAATTTGGAGAAAAGCTAGGAAAAGATGCGCAAGAAAATCAGAAATTGTTCTATAAGACCCTAAAGAACATGAGGAAGGAAAAACAATGTCCTTTCAAATTTATAAAGGACAAGCAAGGCAATTGCTTACTGCCCCGAAGGAAGTAGTGGAACGATGGAAAGAATATTTCTCAGAACTTCTGGATGGTGAGCATGGTGAAGCATCAGAAATGATAACCACTAGCACAGAAGAGGAAACCAATGGTGGTGAAGATGACATAAAGATGGAAGAACTGAAGGCAGCACTTGAGAAAATAAAGATGGGCAAAGCAGCAGGGCATGATGGCGTAACACCAGAAATGGTTAAGTACATGGAAGCACCAGGCGACCTATTACTCTTAAGGGTCCTACAGGCAGCGTGGTGCAACAAGCCCCTACCAAAGTATTGGGAGATTGCCATAATAACACCGATTTTCAAAAAGGGTGACAATCGACAATGTGGAAACCATAGAGGCATATCCCTTCTCAGTGTTCCTGGTAAAATCTACTCTAGAATCCTAGAGCAGAGACTCCGACGCCTAGCTGAGCCACAATTGGATGAGGTCCAGTACGGATTCCGAGCAAACGAAGTACTCAAGACCTAATCTTCACACTCAGACAGCTGAGTGAAAAGGCCATTGAGTATAAGAGTGAGATCCATCTTTGTTTCATAGATCTGGAAAAAGCGTTTGATAGGGTCCCCTGGAGCAAACTTCGGCAAGAAAGAACATTCCAGCATCTCTGATTCGTGCTATACAGAGCTTCTACAAGTCTTGCAGAAATTATGTGAGGACTGCAAACCATAAGTCAGAAGAATTCAGGACCACCACTGGTGTAAGACAAGGTGATATCCTGTCACCTTATCTGTTCATACTCCTCATGGACGATGTCATCAAGGCATGTAAGGAGAGAACAAGAAAGTATTCAGTGGGGTACCGGAAGATGAGACAGATCTTTATTTCACAGCTGGCATATGCTGATGATGTTGCCCTGATTGGGAAATCAGAGGCACATCTCCAATCCAACCTGCAAGTCTGGAAGGAAGAATGGAGAAAAGAGGGATGGTCATAAGCAGCTCTAAAACAAAATCCATGGTAATATCACGAGAAGATAGAAACCATCAGATTAAGCTGGGAGAATAGGTCCTGGAGCAGGTCGACCACTTTAAATACCTCGGAGCTATTATATACCGAAAGGGAGGCATCAAAGAAGAGTTCGCCACTCGAAAAGCAGCAGCTGGGAGACTTTCTCAGGCCATAAATCGAGGATTCCTCATCAAGAGGGAGGTTGGTAAGAAAACGAAGATGGCTGTATACCGCTCCACCTATGTTCCAGTCTTGACATATGGATGCGAGTCATGGGCAATGACTACAACCCACAAAAGCCAGATCCAAACCTCAGACATGAGGTAAGAAATCCCTTACAGCACAGATAAGAAATGCCTTACAGCTCAAATAACAGCTGAATTACAGCTCAGCAGCTGCACTACAGCACATCCAGTTAAACACGGCCTTAAAGGATATAAATAAGCTATTTTTACAGCACAGATAGAAATACCATACATCACAGATATAATCTACATTGCAGCACAGATATAAAATGTGTTACACAGCTGAAGCTGCACTACAGCACCTATAAGCAATGCCTTATAGTACACACAGAAGCTACCTCACAGCACATATAAAACTGAATTATAGTACACATAGAAGCTTTCTTATAGCACAGATTAAACTGAGTTACAGTACACACAGAAGCTACCTTTTAGCACAAATACAATTGAATTACAGTACACATAGAAGCTACCTTTTAGCACAGATAAAACTGAATTACAGTACACACTAAAGCTACCTTATAGCACAGATAAAACTAAATTATAGTACACACAGAAGCTAACGCATAGCACCGATTTTCTTTTCTTAACCAGCGGCATTTGGGCTTTCAGCCTTTCGGCCCAATGACATGTAATTGCGAGGCTGGGGAGCCTGTGAACTTTCCTTCCAACCCGGTCAGGAGCTTCGCTCCTTCCCATTCACAGAGGGTTTATCTTAGGAGCCGTTCAGGTTATTCAGTCAAAATTCCGGTCGATGACACTCTTACAAATGCCCGCGCCAGGGCTTGAACCTTGAACACCTGATCGCTAGCGCAGTGTGGTAACCATTACACCAGCGCGGCTCCCTATAGCACAGATAAAACTGAATTACAGTACACATACAAGCTACCTTATAGCACAGATAAAACTGAATTACAGTACACATAGAAGCTACCTTATAGCAAAGATAAAACTGAATTACAGTACACATAAAAGCTATCTTATTGTGGTGGGTTTAGATGTTATGAATGTTGGTGTTATTGTTATAGTGTAACTGAGTGAGGTCAAGCTGTGAAGGCCTCTGAGTCTAATAGATAATAAGGGTGTGTTCTCAGAGGACCTTTCTGCTACCACCCTATGATCTCACTCAGACTTATTTTTGACTAGTATGTCTGACAGCTACGTCTAATGTCTAGGGTAATGAAATTGTGGTATAATAAAATGATAACAAATACACTTAAGAACTCTATGAAAAGTAATTAACAACACCCAGAGTTAAGTTTAAAATGTGAAATCTTTTTTACAATTTATTGTTCCAGTATCACAATTTTCTGTATACCGGAATATTGAACTCAAAATGATAATTCAAAGTATTTATATAAAATTAATTCAATTTATAACTGAGTATATTATTATTTACAACCTTAATTAATTGTGTCAATCTGGAACAGTGTCAATTTATTCTTGCTCCTATGAATGGGTATTGATTACAAGAACGTTTGTCTTCATCTCAATCTGAATGATCTAATACACATTTGGGAACTGAGAGTAGTTGAGTTTGATATATCAAGTGCCCGGAGACAATTTCTTAACTGAGTGGTGCCTGGTATGCAGGATTAATTTTGGTTAGATCACCAGCCTCCACTGCCAAGTAAGGATTCTGCTCTTGCAATATAACACGGAGGCACACAGTCGATACTGCCTCAATTCTTAGATGCAGAAATATAGACAGGTATAGGTTGACCTGGGCTCACTTTGAGTCATAGATGAAACCCTGGAACGATATAAATGCGTCCTACTCAACCTCTCATATAGCTCTCTCTTTCCTTAACTACTAAACATTTTAAATCATATTCAGACTCAGCAATGTAACTAAACAATTAGTTAACGTTCTTAATTGGTTGTATACCCCATTCATGGTCAAATAAACTTCAAACTAATTTGACACTTTCCTTAACAAAGGAAACATTTTAAGTTAATAATATCAAGTCATGTACAATCACGGTGACTTGCTGAAGAAGACGGCCAGTGGTTTGCCTGGTCTTATGTCATAATAATTTACAACAATTTCCCCATTAATATTTAATTTTTCTTTCTCCCAAAATGTCAGGAAACCTGTCTGGCTTTTCTACAACCTGTTAATATATTTCCTAACAACTCTGTGAAACAACACAAAGTTTGATGTTGACTTCCCTTTAGATACTTCTACCCACATAATTTTCATACATATTCAATAATACATACATAATAATAATAATATAATGGTGATATAAATGTTTTCTTTCTTACCGCATCAGAGAAATATTAACACTAATAAGTTTGATTTGCGATAAATATGGTCAAATCCAGATCGCTTGCTGGTGCAGATCAGCAAAGTCAAGATAGTACTATTATCTTGCTTGTAGAATAACTTTAGTGTAGAAAATTTCTTTTACAAGTGGCCCCGAACACTAACTACAAATTAGTTTTATCCCTCCGTTAGTATATTAGACTCCAGCCAATCAGGGACTGTTTGGCTTCTAGCGTCTTTTTATTCAAACTGAACTCAAATTTCAAATCTTGGACTAACTTCCCCTCTATCCCCACTACAGGGCAAACTGAGAAAGATTCAAGTCTGTTCGTCCATCTGTCTTCGTCAATATCTCAGTTAGTTATCGAGTGTTTCAAATTCTGCTAAATAATTAGTGATCATGTTGCTGTCTGTCACACAGTGGTTTTATTATTTTATTTATTATATTCACTAGTATCGTTTTTATTCTTCATTTCATCATAATTTACTTTTTCCTTCTACACTTATTCAAATAACATATTTTATTATTTTTGGGTTCTTCTACGGCAAGATAATATATCACAGTAAGTAATATGTTAGGTATAATAACCAAATATTATCATTTTAATCGTCCCCTATTATTTATTTCCATCTATCGTTCAATTGTGACAGTTAGTTTCACTTTAGCAATGCAGACGATAGTTTAAACGGACTCCATACCATTCCCCCTTTCCAGTTTTTCTCTCTCTCACTTTCTCTAAGAAAACTACAGCGAACGATAGCAGATGTTCAAACATGCCCTTAACGACAGTAACCAAGGCCTGTAGTCTATTTTTCAAATACTAACCTATATCTGGCGTGTAGTGTTTCAAACCAATTCTGTGACGTCACCTTGTCGCATGCGATTTGAAAACCAACGCTTGTCAAGGCTTTCATTCATCCCCTATCTCTCCCTCCTACGTTTTCTTGTCTCATTCTGACTGAAACGAACACTTAGCTGTCTGCAAAACGGCGTTTAGGTAATATTTAATGATTTGCGTTAGATGAAAGTCTCAAGGACGAAACTAGGAAAGCGTGTAAGATTTGACAGCGGGATCCTTGTCTAAGCATTTCTACTGCATACAATTCAGCGCTCTACTGGCGTTGAGGACGACGATAGGCAAGCACACACGGGCGGGTTTATTTATTATCATAGAAGTAAAATCTTACTGAATTTATAAAAAGTGGGCTATTTTGAACTGTTGTTCATACAGATGTCACTTTACGACACTTATAGCACAGATAAAACTGAAGTACAGTACACATACAAGCTACCTTATAGCACAGATGAAACGGAATTACAGTACACATAGAAGCTACCTTATAGCAAAGATAAAACTGAATTACAGTACACATAGAAAGAAGCTACCTTATAGCAAAGATAAAACTGAATTACAGTACACATAGAAGCTACCTTATAGCACAGATAAAACTGAATTACAGTACACATAGAAAGAAGCTACCTTATAGCAAAGATAAACGGAATTACAGTACACATAGAAGCTACCTTATAGCAAAGATAAAACTGAATTACAGTTCACATAGAAAGAAGCTACCTTATAGCAAAGATAAAACTGAATTACAGTACACAAAAAAGCTACCTTATAGCACAGATAAAACTGATTGACCGTAGAGGCAGAAGTTATCTTAGAGTATAAATGGAAACTACCCTGTGAAACAGCCATTGCTATTGATCACAAGTATGCATAGTGACAGAATATCAGTGTAACCTTCTTGTTAGGTCGATGATTAGTGTTGTAGAGGCTCAAACGAATGACACCAATGTGAAGCAAAGCGACGTATTTCGAAATGAGAATATCCAATAACCACCTGGCTGACAATCAAGTAAATACAGCTGTGACCTGGTAGCGCCCGGAGCCAATGGGAGCAGAATAGATTAATAAAACTACTGCCGTGTCAGGCATGTTGCTAGGAGTGACTAATATAAGATTATGTATGAGGCTAGTAACAACGTCAGGCATGTTGCTAGAAGGGACTAATATAAGATTATGTATAAGGCTAGTAACAACGTCAGGCATGTTGCTAGAAGTAACTAATATAAGATTATATATGAGGCTGGCAACAACGTCAGGAAAAACGTGTTGCTACAGAAATCACCACTGCAAGATTACATGGATGTGCTGGTGTAGGCTTACAGCAAAGAGACCAGATTTAGTGGTAGATACATCCTCCACAGTTAGAGACTAGCGTCAGTGGTAGCTCCATCTACCATAGTTAGAGACTAGCGTCAGTGGTAGCTCCATCCTCCATAGTTAGAGACTAGCGTCAGTGGTAGCTCCATCCTCCATAGTTAGAGACTAGCATCAGTGGTAGCTCCATGCTCCATAGTTAGAGACTAGCGTCAGTGGTAGCTCCATCCTCCATAGTTAGAGATTAGCGTCAGTGGTAGCTCCATCCTCCATAGTTAGAGATTAGCGTCAGTGGTAGCTCCATCCTCCATAGCTAGAGATTAGCGTCAGTGGTAGCTCCATCCTCCATAGTTAGAGACTAGCGTCAGTGGTAGCTCCATCCTTCATAGTTAGAGACTAGCGTCAGTGGTAGCTCCATCCTCCATAGTTAGAGACTAGCATCAGTGGTAGCTACATCCTCCATAATTAGAGACTAGCGTCAGTGGTAGTTCCATCCTCCACAGTTAGAGACTAGCGTCAGTGGTAGCACCATCCTCCATAGTTAGATACTAGCGTCAGTGGTAGCTCCATCCTCCATAATTAGAGACTAGCGTCAGTGGTAGCTCCATCCTCCATAGTTAGATACTAGCGTCAGTGGTAGCTCCATCCTCCATAATTGGAGACTAGCGTCAGTGGTAGCTCCATCCTCCACAGTTAGAGACTAGCGTCAGTGGTAGCTCCATCCTCCATAGTTAGAGACCAGCTTCAGTGGTAGCTACATCCTCCATAGTTAGTGACTAGCGTCAGTGGTAGCTCCATCCTCCATAGTTAGAGACCAGCTTCAGTGGTAGCTACATCCTCCATAGTTAGAGACTAGCGTCAGTGGTAGCTACTTCCTCCATAGTTAGAGACTAGCGTCAGTGGTAGCTACATCCTCTATAGTTAGAGACTAGCGTCAGTAGTAGCTACATCCTCCATAGTTAGAGACTAGCGTCAGTGGTAGCTACATCCTCCATAGTTAGAGACTAGTGTCAGTGGTAGCTACATCCTCCATAGTTAGAGACTAGCGTCAGTGATAGCTAAATCCTCCATAGTTAGAGACTAGCGTCAGTGATAGCTACTTCCTCCATAGTTAGAGACTAGCGTCAGTGGTAGCTACATCCTCCATAGTTAGACAATAGCGTCAGTAGTAGCTACATCCTCTATAGTTAGAGACTAGCGTCAGTGATAGCTACATCCTCCTTAGTTAGAGACTAGCGTCAGTGGTAGCTTCATCCTCCATAGTTAGAGACTAGCGTCAGTGGTAGCTCCATCCTCCATAGTTAGAGACTAGCGTCAGTGATAGCTCCATCCTCCATAGTTAGAGACTAGCGTCAGTGGTAGCTCCATCCTTCATTGTTAGAGACTAGCGTCAGTGGTAGCTCCATCCTCCATAGTTAGAGACTAGCGTCAGTGGTAGCTCCATCCTCCATAGTTAGAGACTAGCTTCAGTGGTAGCTCAATCTTCCATAGTTAGAGACTAGCGTCAGTGGTAGCTCCATCCTCCATAGTTAGAGACTAGCGTCAGTGGCAGCTACATCCTCCATAGTTAGAGACCAGCTTTAGTGATAGCTACATCCTCCATAGTTAGAGACTAGCGTCAGTGGTAGCTACATCCTCCATAGTTAGAGACTAGCGTCAGTGGTAGCTCCATCCTCCATAGTTAGAGACTAGCGTCAGTGGTAGCTCCATCCTCCATAGTTAGAGACTAGCGTCAGTGGTAGCTCCATTTTCCACAGTTAGAGATTAGCGTCAGTGGTAGCTCCATCCTCCATAGTTAGAGATTAGCGTCAGTGGTAGCTCCATCTTCCATAGTTAGATACTATCGTCAGTGTTAGCTCCATCCTCCATAATTAGAGACTAGCGTAAGTGGTAGCTCCATCCTCCACAGTTGGAGACTAGCGTCAGTGGTAGCTCCATCCTCCATAGTTAGAGACCAGCTTCAGTGGTAGCTACATCCTCCATAGTTAGAGACTAGCGTCAGTGGTAGCTCCATCCTCCATAGTTAGAGACTAGCTTCAGTGGTAGCTCCATCCTCCATAGTTAGAGACTAGCGTCAGTGGTAGCTCCATCCTCCATAGTTAGAGACTAGCGTCAGTGGTAGCTACATCCTCCATAGTTAGAGACTAGCGTCAGTGGTAGCTCCATCCTCCATAGTTAGAGACTAGCGTCAGTGGTAGCTACATCCTCCATAGTTAGACTCCATAGTTAGAGACTAGCGTCAGTCGAAGCTCCATCCTCCATAGTTAGAGACCAGGTCTAGTGGTAGCTCCATCCTCCATAGTTAGAGACTAGCGTCAGTGGTAGCTACATCCTCCATAGTTAGAGACTAGCGTCAGTGGTAGCTCCATCCTCCATAGTTATAGACCAGGTTCAGTGGTAGCTCCATCCTTAATAGTAAGAGACTAGCGTCAGTGGCAGCTCCATCCTCCATAGTTAGAGACCAGCTTAAGTATAGCTCCATCCTCCTTTGAATCGAGGTTTAGTTCTAGCTCCATCCTCAACAGTTAGAGACTAGCTTTAGTGGTAGCTCAATCTTCCATAGTTAGAGCCTAGCGTCAGTATTAGCTGCATCCTCCAAAGTTAGAGACTAGCGTCAATGGTAGCTCCATCCTCTATAGTTAGAGACTAGAGTCAGTGGTAGCTCCATTCTCCATAGAGACGAGGTTTAGTAGTAGCTCCATCCTCAACAGTTAGAGACTAGCTTTAGTGGTAGTTCCATCCTCCGTAGTTAGAGACTAGCGTCAGTGATAGCTCCATCCTCCATAATTAGAGACTAGGTTCAGTGGTAGCTCCATCCTCCATAGTTAGAGACCAGCGTCAGTGGAAGCTCTATCCTCCATAGTTAGAGACTAGCGTCAGTGGTAGCTCTATCCTCCATAATTAGAGACTAGCGTCAGTGGTAGCTCCATCCTCCATAGTTAGAGACCAGCTTCAGTGGTAGCTACATCCTCCATAGTTAGAGACTCGCGTCAGTGGTAGCTCCATCCTCCATAGTTAGAGACAAGGTTTAGTGGTAGTTCTATCCTCCATTGTTAGAGACCAGGTTCAGTGGTGGCACCATCCTCCACAGTTACCGACTAGCTTCAGTGGTAGCTACATCCTCCATAGTTAGAGACTAGCTTCCGTGGTGGCTACATACTCCACAGTTAGAGACTAGCTTCAGTGGTAGCTACATCCTCCAGTTACAGACTAGCTTCAGTGGTGGCTACATCATCACAGTTAGATACTAGCTTTAGTGGTGGCTACATCCTCCACAGTTAGAGACTAGCTTCAGTGGTGGCTACATCCCCCACAATTAGAGACTAGCTTCAGTGGTAGCTACATCCTCCATAGTTAGAGACTAGCTTCAGTGGTAGCTCCATTCTCCATAGTTAGAGACTAGCTTCAGTGGTAGCTACATCCTCCACAGTTAGAGACTAGCTTCAGGGGTAGCTACATCCTCCATAGTTAGAGACTAGCTTCAGTGGTAGCTCCATCCTCCATAGTTAGAGACCAGCTTCAGTGGTAGCTTCATCCTCCATAGTTAGAGACCAGCTTCATTGATAGCTACATCCTCAATAGTTAGAGTCTATCTTCAGTGGTAGCTCCATCCTCCATAGTTAGAGACTAGCTTCAGTGGTAGCTCTATCCTCCATAGTTAGAGTCTAGCTTCAGTGGTAGCTCCATCCTCCATAGTTAGAGTCTAGCTTCAGTGATAGCTCCATCCTCCATAGTTAGAGACCAGCGTCAGTGGTAGCTCCATTTTCCATAGTTAGAGACGAGCGTCAGTGGTAGCTACATCCTCCATAGTTAGAGACTAGCGTAGCTCCATCCTCCATAGTTAGAGACTAGCGTCAGTGGTAGCTCCATCCTTCATAGTTAGAGACGAGCTTCAGTGGTAGCTGCGTACTCCATAGTTAGAGACTAGCGTCAGCGGTTGCTCAATCCTCCATAGTTAGAGACTAGCTTCAGTGGTAGCTCCATCCTCTATAGTTAGAGACCAGCTTTAGTGGTGGCTCCATCCTCCATAGTTAGATACTAGCTTCAGTGGTAGCTTCATCCTCCATAGTTAGAGACTAGCGTCAGTGGTAGCTCCATCCTCCATAGTTAGAGACTAGTATCAGTGGTAGCTCCATCCTCCACAGTTAGAGCATAGCTTCAGTGGTAGCTCCATCCTCCATAGTTAGAGACCAGCGTCAGTAGTAACTCCATCCTCCATAGTTAGAGTCTAGCTTCAGTGGTAGCTCCATCCTCCATAGTTAGAGACTAGCGTCAGTGGTAGCTCTATCCTTCATAGAGACTAGCGTCAGTCGAAGCTCCATCCTCCATAGTTAGAGACCAGCTTCAGTGGTAGCTACATCCACCATAGCTAGAGACTCGCGTCAGTGGTAGCTGCATCCTCCATAGTTAGAGACAAGGTTCAGTAGTAGCTCCATCCTCCATTGTTAGTGACCAGGTTCAGTGGTGGCTCCATCCTCCACAGTTAGAGACTAGCTTCAGTGGTAGCTACATCCTCCATAGTTAGAGACTAGTTTCAGTGGTAGCTATATCCTCCATAGTTAGAGACTAGCTTCAGTGGTAGCTACATCCTCAATAGTTAGAGACCAGGTTAAGTGGTAGCTCCATCCTTTATAGTTAGAGACTAGAGTCAGTGGTAGCTCCATCCTTTATAGTTATAGAACAGGTTCAGTGGTAGCTCCACCCTCCATAGTTAGAGACCAGGTTCCGTGGTAGCAACATCATCCATAGTTAGAGACTAGCGTCAGTGGTAGCTCCATCCTCCATAGTTAGAGACCACGTTCAGTGGTAGCTACATCCTCCATAGAGAACAGGTTCAGTGGTAGCTCTATCCTCCATAGTTAGAGACTAGCGACAGTGGAAGCTCCATCCTCCATAGTTATAGACCAGGTTCAGTAGTAGCTCCATCCTTAATAGTAAGAGACCAGGTTCAGTGGTAGCTACATCCTCCATAGTTAGAGACTAGCGTCAGTGGTAGCTCCATCCTCCATAGTTATAGACCAGGTTCAGTGGTAGCTCCATCCTTAATAGTAAGAGACTAGCGTCAGTGGCAGCTCCATCCTCCATAGTTAGAGACCAGCTTAAGTATAGCTCCATCCTCCTTTGAATCGAGGTTTAGTTCTAGCTCCATCCTCAACAGTTAGAGACTAGCTTTAGTGGTAGCTCAATCTTCCATAGTTAGAGCCTAGCGTCAGTATTAGCTGCATCCTCCAAAGTTAGAGACTAGCGTCAATGGTAGCTCCATCCTCTATAGTTAGAGACTAGAGTCAGTGGTAGCTCCATTCTCCATAGAGACGAGGTTTAGTAGTAGCTCCATCCTCAACAGTTAGAGACTAGCTTTAGTGGTAGTTCCATCCTCCATAGTTAGAGACTAGCGTCAGTGATAGCTCCATCCTCCATAATTAGAGACTAGGTTCAGTGGTAGCTCCATCCTCCATAGTTAGAGACTAGCGTCAGAGGTAGCTCCTTCCTCCATAGTTAGACTAGCGTCAGTGGTTTCTCTATCCTTTATAGTTAGAGACCAGCTTCATTGGTAGCTACATCCTCCATAGTTAGAGACCAGCTTCAGTGGTAGCTACATCATCCATAGTTAGAGACTAGCGTCAGTGGTAGCTCCATCGTCCATAGAGACTAGCGTCAGTGGTAGCTACATCCTCCATAGTTAGAGACTAGCTTCAGTGGTAGCTCCATCCTCCATAATTAGAGACTAACGTCAGTGTTGGCACCATCCTCCATAATTAGAGACTAGCGTCAGTGGTAGCTCCATAGTTAGAGACCAGCTTCAGTGGTGGCTCCATCCTCCATAGTTAGAGACGAGCTTCAGTGGTAGCTACGTCCTCCGTAGTTAGAGACTAGCGTCAGTGGTAGCTCCATCCTCCACAATTAGAGACTAGCTTCAGTGGTAGCTACATCCTCTATAGCTTCAGTGGTAGCTCCATAGTTAGAGACCAGCTTCAGCGGTAGCTCCATCCTCCATAGTTAAAGACTAGCGTCAGTGGTAGCTAAATCCTCCATAGTTAGAGACTAGCTTCAGTGGTAGCTCCATCTTCCATAGTTAGAGTCTAGCTTCAGTGGTAGCTCCATCCTCCATAGTTAGAGACTAGCGTCAGTGGTGGCTCCATCCTCTATAGTTAGAGACTAGCGTCAGTGGTAGCTCCATAGTTAGAGACCAGCTTCAGTGGTGGCTCTATCTTCCATAGTTAGAGATTAGCTTCAGTGATAGCTCCATCCTCAATAGTTAGAGACTAGCTTCAGTGGTAGCTCCATCCTCCATAGTTAGTCCGACTTCAGTGGTAGCTTCATCCTCCATAGTTAGAGACTATCATCAGTAGTAGCTCCATCCTCCATAGTTAGAGACAAGGTTCAGTGGTAGCTCCATCCTCCATAATTAGAGATTAGCGTCAGAGGTAGCTCTATCCTCCATAGTTAGCGACTAGCGTCAGTGATAGCTCCATCCTCCATAGTTAGAGACCAGCGTCAGTGGAAGCTCTATCCTCCATAGTTAGAGACTAGCGTCAGTGGTAGCTCTATCCTCCATAGTTAGAGACTAGCATCAGTGGTAGCTTCATCCTCCATAGTTAGAGACTAGCTTTAGTGGTAGCTCCATCCTCCATAGTTAGTCAGACTTCAGTGGTAGCTTCATCCTCCATAGTTAGAGACTAGCATCAGTAGTAGCTCCATCCTCCATAGTTAGAGACAAGGTTCAGTGGTAGCTCCATCCTCCATAATTAGAGATTAGCGTCAGAGGTAGCTCTATCCTCCCTAGTTAGCGACTAGCGTCAGTGATAGCTCCATCCTCCATAGTTAGAGACCAGCGTCAGTGGAAGCTCTATCCTCCATAGTTAGAGACTAGCGTCAGTGGTAGCTCTATCCTCCATAGTTAGAGACTAGCGTCAGTGGTAGCTCCATCCTCCATAGTTAGAGACCAGCTTCAGTGGTAGCTACATCCTCCATAGTTAGAGACTCGCGTCAGTGGTAGCTCCATCCTCCATAGTTAGAGACAAGGTTTAGTGGTAGTTCTATCCTCCATTGTTAGAGACTAGCTTCAGTGGTAGCTACATCCTCCATAGTTAGAGACTAGCTTCCGTGGTGGCTACATACTCCACAGTTAGAGACTAGCTTCAGTGGTAGCTACATCCTCCAGTTACAGACTAGCTTCAGTGGTGGCTACATCATCACAGTTAGATACTAGCTTTAGTGGTGGCTACATCCTCCACTTCATTGGTACCTCCATACTCCATAGTTAGAGACTAGCTTCAGTGGTAGCTCCATCCTCCATAGTTAGAAACCAGCTTATGTGGTAGCTACATCCTCCATAGTTGGAGACTAGCGTCAGTGGTAGCTCCATCCTCTATAGTTAGAAACTAGCGTCACTGATGGCTCTATCCTCTATAGTTAGAGACCATCTTCATTGGTAGCTCCATCCTCCATAGTTAGAGACCAGCTTCAGTGGTAGCTTCATCCTCCATAGTTAGAGACTAGCGTCAGTGGTGGCTCCATCCTCCATAGTAAGAGACTAGCGTCAGTGGTTTCTCCATCCTCTATAGTTAGAGACCAGCTTCATTAGTAGCTACATACTCCATAGTTAGAGACTAGCGTCAGTGGTAGCTCCATCCTCCATAGTTAGAGACTAGCGTCAGTGATAGCTCTATCCTCCATAGTTAGAGACTAGCGTCAGTGGTGGCTCCATCCTCCATAGTTAGAGACTAGCGTCAGTGGTTTCTCCATCCTCTATAGTTAGAGACCAGCTTCATTGGTAGCTACATCCTCAATAGTTAGAGTCTATCTTCAGTGGTAGCTCCATCCTCCATAGTTAGAGACTAGCTTCAGTGGTAGCTCTATCCTCCATAGTTAGGGTCTAGCTTCAGTGGTAGCTTCATCCTCCATAGTTAGAGTCTAGCTTCAGTGATAGCTCCATCCTCCATAGTTAGAGACCAGCGTCAGTGGTAGCTCCATTTTCCATAGTTAGAGACGAGCGTCAGTGGTAGCTACATCCTCCATAGTTAGAGACTAGCGTCAGTGGTAGCTACATCCTCCATAGTTAGAGACTAGCGTCAGTGGTAGCTCCATCCTTCATAGTTAGAGACGAGCTTCAGTGGTAGCTGCGTACTCCATAGTTAGAGACCAGCGTCAGTGGTTGCTCAATCCTCCATAGTTAGAGACTAGCTTCAGTGGTAGCTCCATCCTCCATAGTTAGAGACCAGCTTTCGTGGTGGCTCCATCTTCCATAGTTAGAAACTAGCTTCAGTAGTAGCTTTACCCTCCATAGCTAGAGACTAGCGTCAGTGGTAGCTCCATCCTCCATAGTTAGAGACTAGTATCAGTGGTAGCTCCATCCTCCACAGTTAGAGCATAGCTTCAGTGGTAGCTCCATCCTCCATAGGTAGAGACCAGCGTCAGTAGTAACTCCATCCTCCATAGTTTGAGTCTAGCTTCAGTGGTAGCTCCATCCTCCATAGTTAGAGACTAGCGTCAGTGGTAGCTCTATCCTTCATATAGACTAGCGTCAGTCGTAGCTCCATCCTCCATAGTTAGAGACCAGCTTCAGTGGTAGCTACATCCACCATAGCTAGAGACTCGCGTCGGTGATAGCTGCATCCTCCATAGTTAGAGACAAGGTTAAGTGGTAGCTCCATCCTCCATTGTTAGTGACCAGGTTCAGTGGTGGCTCCATCCTCCACAGTTAGAGACTAGCTTCAGTGGTAGCTACATCCTCCATAGTTAGAGACTAGCTTCAGTGGTAGCTATATCCTCCATAGTTAGAGACTAGATTCAGTGGTAGCTAAATCCTCAATAGTTAGAGACCAGGTTAAGTGGTAGCTCCATCCTTTATAGTTAGAGACTAGCGTCAGTTTTAGCTCCATCCTTTATAGTTATAGAACAGGTTCAGTGGTAGCTCCACCCTCCATAGTTTGAGACCAGGTTCCGTGGTAGCAACATCATCCATAGTTAGAGACTAGCGTCAGTGGTAGCTCCATCCTCCATAGTTAGAGACAACGTTCAGTGGTAGCTACATCCTCCATAGAGAACAGGTTCAGTGGTAGCTCTATCCTCCATAGTTAGAGACTAGCGACAGTGGAAGCTCCATCCTCCATAGTTATAGACCAGGTTCAGTAGTAGCTCCATCCTTAATAGTAAGAGACCAGGTTCAGTGGTAGCTACATCCTCCATAGTTAGAGACTAGCTTTAGTGGTAGCTCAATCTTCCATAGTTAGAGCCTAGCGTCAGTGGTAGCTGCATCCTCCATAGTTAGAGACTAGCGTCAATGGTAGCTCCAACCTCTATAGTTAGAGACTAGCGTCAGTGGTAGTTCCATTCTCCATAGAGACGAGGTTTAGTAGTAGCTCCATCCTCAACAGTTAGAGACTAGCTTTAGTGGAAGTTCCATCCTCCATAGTTAGAGACTAGCGTCAGTGATAGCTCCATCCTCCATAATTAGAGACTAGGTTCAGTGGTAGCTCCATCCTCCATAGTTAGAGACTAGCGTTAGAGGCAGCTCCTTCCTCCATAGTTAGAGACTAGCGACAGTGGTTTCTCTATCCTTTATAGTTAGAGACCAGCTTCATTGGTAGCTACATCCTCCATAGTTAGAGACCAGCTTCAGTGGTAGCTACATCATCCATAGTTAGAGACTAGCGTCAGTGGTAGCTCCATCGTCCATAGAGACTAGCGTCAGTGGTAGCTACATCCTCCATAGTTAGAGACTAGCTTCAGTGGTAGCTCCATCCTCCATAATTAGAGACTAACGTCAGTGTTGGCACCATCCTCCATAATTAGAGACTAGCGTCAGTGGTAGCTCCATAGTTAGAGACCAGCTTCAGTGGTGGCTCCATCCTCCATTGTTTGAGACGAGCTTCAGTGGTAGCTACGTCCTCCGTTGTTAGAGACTAGCGTCAGTGGTAGCTCCATCCTCCACAATTAGAGACTAGCTTCAGTGGTAGCTACATCCTCTATAGCTTCAGTGGTAGCTCCATAGTTAGAGACCAGCTTCAGCGGTAGCTCCATCCTCCATAGTTAAAGACTAGCGTCAGTGGTAGCTCCATCCTCCATAGTTAGAGACTAGCTTCAGTGGTAGCTCCATCTTCCATAGTTATAGTCTAGCTTCAGTGGTAGCTCCATCCTCCATAGTTAGAGACTAGCGTCAGTGGTGGCTCCATCCTCTATAGTTAGAGACTAGCGTCAGTGGTAGCTCCATAGTTAGAGACCAGCTTCAGTGGTGGCTCTATCTTCCATAGTTAGAGATTAGCTTCAGTGGTAGCTCCATCCTCCATAGTTAGAGACTAGCGTCAGTGATAGCTCCATCCTCAATAGTTAGAGACTAGCTTCAGTGGTAGCTCCATCCTCCATAGTTAGTCCGACTTCAGTGGTAGCTTCTTCCTCCATAGTTAGAGACTATCATCAGTAGTAGCTCCATCCTCCATAGTTAGAGACAAGGTTCAGTGGTAGCTCCATCCTCCATAATTAGAGATTAGCGTCAGAGGTAGCTCTATCCTCCCTAGTTAGCGACTAGCGTCAGTGATAGCTCCATCCTCCATAGTTAGAGACCAGCGTCAGTGGAAGCTCTATCCTCCATAGTTAGAGACTAGCGTCAGTGGTAGTTCTATCCTCCATAGTTAGAGACTAGCGTCAGTGGTAGCTTCATCCTCCATAGTTAGAGACTAGCTTTAGTGGTAGCTCCATCCTCCATAGTTAGTCAGACTTCAGTGGTAGCTTCATCCTCCATAGTTAGAGACTAGCATCAGTAGTAGCTCCATCCTCCATAGTTAGAGACAAGGTTCAGTGGTAGCTCCATCCTCCATAATTAGAGATTAGCGTCAGAGGTAGCTCTATCCTCCCTAGTTAGCGACTAGCGTCAGTGATAGCTCCATCCTCCATAGTTAGAAACCAGCGTCAGTGGAAGCTCTATCCTCCATAGTTAGAGACTAGCGTCAGTGGTAGCTCTATCCTCCATAGTTTGAGACTAGCGTCAGTGGTAGCTCCATCCTCCATAGTTAGAGACCAGCTTCAGTGGTAGCTACATCCTCCATAGTTAGAGACTCGCGTCAGTGGTAGCTCCATCCTCCATAGTTAGAGACAAGGTTTAGTGGTAGTTCTATCCTCCATTGTTAGAGACTAGGTTCAGTGGTGGCTCCATCCTCCACAGTTACCGACTAGCTTCAGTGGTAGCTACATCCTCCATAGTTAGAGACTAGCTTCAGTGGTAGCTACATCCTCCACAGTTAGAGACTAGCTTCAGTGGTGGCTACATCCTCCACAGTTAGATACTAGCTTTAGTGGTTGCTACATCCTCCACAGTTAGAGACTAGATTCAGTGGTGGCTACATCCCCCACAATTAGAGACTAGCTTCAGTGGTAGCTACATCCTCCATAGTTAGAGACTAGCTTCAGTGGTAGCTCCATCCTCCATAGTTAGAGACTAGCTTCAGTGGTAGCTACATCCTCCACAGTTAGAGACTAGCTTCAGGGGTAGCTACATCCTCCATAGTTAGAGACCAGCTTCAGTGGTAGCTTCATCCTCCATAGTTAGAGACTAGCGTCAGTGGTGGCTCCATCCTCCATAGTAAGAGACTAGCGTCAGTGGTTTCTCCATCCTCTATAGTTAGAGACCAGCTTCATTGGTAGCTACATCCTCCATAGTTAGAGACTAGCGTCAGTGGTAGCTCCATCCTCCATAGTTAGAGACTAGCGTCAGTGATAGCTCTATCCTAGATAGTTAGAGACTAGCGTCAGTGGTGGCTCCATCCTCCATAGTTAGAGACTAGCGTCAGTGGTTTCTCTATCCTCTATAGTTAGAGACCAGCTTCATTGGTAGCTACATCCTCAATAGTTAGAGTCTATCTTCAGTGGTAGCTCCATCCTCCATAGTTAGAGACTAGCTTCAGTGGTAGCTCTATCCTCCATAGTTAGGGTCTAGCTTCAGTGGTAGCTTCATCCTCCATAGTTAGAGTCTAGCTTCAGTGATAGCTCCATCCTCCATAGTTAGAGACCAGCGTCAGTGGTAGCTCCATTTTCCATAGTTAGAGACGAGCGTCAGTGGTAGCTACATCCTCCATAGTTAGAGACTAGCGTCAGTAGTAGCTCCATCCTCCATAGTTAGAGACTAGCGTCAGTGGTAGCTCCATCCTTCATAGTTAGAGACGAGCTTCAGTGGTAGCTGCGTACTCCATAGTTAGAGACCAGCGTCAGTGGTTGCTCAATCCTCCATAGTTAGAGACTAGCTTCAGTGGTAGCTCCATCCTCCATAGTTAGAGACCAGCTTTCGTGGTGGCTCCATCTTCCATAGTTAGAAACTAGCTTCAGTAGTAGCTTTATCCTCCATAGCTAGAGACTAGCGTCAGTGGTAGCTCCATCCTCCATAGTTAGAGACTAGTATCAGTGGTAGCTCCATCCTCCACAGTTAGAGCATAGCTTCAGTGGTAGCTCCATCCTCCATAGGTAGAGACCAGCGTCAGTAGTAACTCCATCCTCCATAGTTTGAGTCTAGCTTCAGTGGTAGCTCCATCCTCCATAGTTAGATACTAGCGTCAGTGGTAGCTCTATCCTTCATATAGACTAGCGTCAGTCGTAGCTCCATTCTCCATAGTTAGAGACCAGCTTCAGTGGTAGCTACATCCACCATAGCTAGAGACTCGCGTCGGTGATAGCTGCATCCTCCATAGTTAGAGACAAGGTTAAGTGGTAGCTCCATCCTCCATTGTTAGTGACCAGGTTCAGTGGTGGCTCCATCCTCCACAGTTAGAGACTAGCTTCAGTGGTAGCTACATCCTCCATAGTTAGAGACTAGCTTCAGTGGTAGCTATATCCTCCATAGTTAGAGACTAGATTCAGTGGTAGCTACATCCTCAATAGTTAGAGACCAGGTTAAGTGGTAGCTCCATCCTTTATAGTTATAGACTAGCGTCAGTTTTAGCTCCATCCTTTATAGTTATAGAACAGGTTCAGTGGTAGCTCCACCCACCATAGTTTGAGACCAGGTTCCGTGGTAGCAACATCATCCATAGTTAGAGACTAGCGTCAGTGGTAGCTCCATCCTCCATAGTTAGAGACCACGTTCAGTGGTAGCTACATCCTCCATAGAGAACAGGTTCAGTGGTAGCTCTATCCTCCATAGTTAGAGACTAGCGACAGTGGAAGCTCCATCCTCCATAGTTATAGACCAGGTTCAGTAGTAGCTCCATCCTTAATAGTAAGAGACCAGGTTCAGTGGTAGCTACATCCTCCATAGTTAGAGACTAGCTTTAGTGGTAGCTCAATCTTCCATAGTTAGAGCCTAGCGTCAGTGGTAGCTGCATCCTCCATAGTTAGAGACTAGCGTCAATGGTAGCTCCAACCTCTATAGTTAGAGACTAGCGTCAGTGGTAGTTCCATTCTCCATAGAGACGAGGTTTAGTAGTAGCTCCATCCTCAACAGTTAGAGACTAGCTTTAGTGGAAGTTCCATCCTCCATAGTTAGAGACTAGCGTCAGTGATAGCTCCATCCTCCATAATCAGAGACTAGGTTCAGTGGTAGCTCCATCCTCCATAGTTAGAGACTAGCGTTAGAGGCTGCTCCTTCCTCCATAGTTAGAGACTAGCGACAGTGGTTTCTCTATCCTTTATATTTAGAGACCAGCTTCATTGGAAGCTACATCCTTCATAGTTAGAGACCAGCTTCAGTGGTAGCTACATCCTCCGTAGTTAGAGACTAGCGTTAGTGGTAGCTCCATCGTCCATAGAGACTAGCGTCAGTGGTAGCTACATCCTCCATAGTTAGAGACTAGCTTCAGTGGTAGCTCCATCCTCCATAGTTAGAGACTAGCGTCAGTGGTAGCTCCATCCTCCATAATTAGAGACTAGCGTCAGTGGTAGCTCCATCCTCCATAGTTAGAGACTAGCGTCAGTGATAGCTCCATCCTCAATAGTTAGAGACTAGCTTCAGTGGTAGCTCCATCCTCCATAGTTAGTCAGACGTCAGTGGTAGCTTCATCCTCCATAGTTAGAGACTATCATCAGTAGTAGCTCCATCCTCCATAGTTAGAGACAAGGTTCAGTGGTAGCTCCATCCTCTATAATTAGAGATTAGCGTCAGAGGTAGCTCTATCCTCCCAAGTTAGCGACTAGTGTCAGTGATAGCTCCATCCTCCATAGTTAGAGACCAGCGTCAGTGGAAGCTCTATCCTCCATAGCTAGAGACTAGCGTTAGTGGGAGCTCTATCCTCCATAGTTAGAGACTAGCGTCAGTGGTAGCTCCATCCTCCATAGTTAGAGACTCGCGACCGTGGTAGCTCCATCCTCCATAGTTAGAGACAAGGTTTAGTGGTAGTTATATCCTCCATTGTTAGAGACCAGGTTCAGTGGTGGCTCCATCCTCCACAGTTACCGACTAGCTTCAGTGGTGGCTACATCCATCACAATTAGAGACTAGCTTCAGTGGTAGCTACATCCTCCATAGTTAGAGACTAGCTTCAGTGGTAGCACCATCCTCCACAGTTAGAGACTAGCTTCAGTGGTAGCTACATCCTCCACAGTTAGAGACTAGCTTCAGGGGTAGCTACATCCTCCATAGTTAGAGACAAGCTTCAGTGGTGGCTCCATCCTCTATAGTTAGAGACTTGCGTCAGTAGTGGCTTATCCTCCATAGAGACCAGCTTCAGTGGTACCTCCATCCTCCATAGTTAGAGACTAGCTTCAGTGGTAGCTCCATCCTCCATAGTTAGAAACCAGCTTCAGTGGTAGCTACATCCTTCATAGTTGGAGACTAGCGTCAGTGGTAGCTCCATCCTCTATAGTTAGAGACTAGCGTCAGTGATGGCTCTATCCTCTATAGTTAGAGACCAGCTTCATTGGTAGCTCCAACCTCCATAGTTAGAGACCAGCTTCAGTGGTAGCTTCATCCTCCATAGTTAGAGACTAGCGTCAGTGGTGGCTCCATCATCCATAGTTAGAGACTAGCGTCAGTGGTTTCTCCATCCTCTATAGTTAGAGACCAGCTTCATTGGTAGCTACATCCTCCATAGTTAGAGACTAGCGTCAGTGGTAGCTCCATCCTCCATAGTTAGAGACTAGCGTCAGTGATAGCTCCATCCTCCATAGTTAGAGACTAGCGTCAGTGGTGGCTCCATCCTCCATAGTTAGAGACTAGCGTCAGTGGTTTCTCCATCCTCTATAGTTAGAGACCAGCGTCATTGGTAGCTACATCCTCAATAGTTGGAGTCTATCTTCATTGGTAGCTCCATCCTCCATAGTTAGAGACTAGCTTCAGTGGTAGCTCTATCCTCCATAGTTAGAGTCTAGCTTCAGTGGTAGCTCCATCCTCCATAGTTAGAGTCTAGATTCAGTGATAGCTCCATCCTCCATAGTTAGAGACCAGCGTCAGTGGTAGCTCCATTTTCCATAGTTAGAGACGAGCGTCAGTGGTAGCTACATCCTCCATAGTTAGAGACTAGCGTCAGTGGTAGCTCCATCCTCCATAGTTAGAGACTAGCGTCAGTGGTAGCTCCATCCTTCATAGTTAGAGACGAGCTTCAGTGGTAGCTGCGTACTCCATAGTTAGAGACTAGCGTCAGTGGTAGATCCATTTTCCATAGTTAGAGACCAGCTTCAGTGGTACCTTCATCCTCCTTTGTTAGAGACCAGGTTCGGTAGTAGCTCCATCCTCCATAGAAAACAGCTTAAGTTGTAGCTCCATCCTCCATAGTTAGAGACCATGTTCAGTGGTAGCTCCATCCTCCATAGTTAGAGACCAGCTTCAGTGGTAGCTCCATCTTTCATAGTTAGAGACTAGCTTCAGTGGTAGCTCCATCCTCCATAGTTAGAGACTAGCGTCAGTGGTAGCTCCATCCTCCATAGTTAGAGACTAGCGTCAGTGGTAGCACCATCCTCCATAGTTAGAGACTAGCTTCAGTGGTAGCTCCATTTTCCATAGTTAGAGACTAGCGTCAGTGGTAGCTCCATCCTCCATAGTTAGGGACTAGCGTCGGTAGTAGCTCCATCTTCCATAGTTAGAGTCTAGCTTCAGTGGTAGCTATATCCTCCATAGTTAGAGTCTAGCTTCAGTGGTAGCTCCATCCTCCATAGTTAGAGTCTAGCTTCAGTGGTAGCTCCATCCTCCATAGTTAGAGACTAGCGTCAGTGGTAGCTCCATCCTCCATAGTTAGAGACTAGCGTCAGTGGTAGCTCCATCCTCCATAGTTAGAGACTAGCTTCAGTGGTAGCTCTATCCTCCATAGTTAGAGACTAGCGTCAGTGGTAGCTCCATCCTCCATAGTTAGAGTCTAGCGTCAGTGGTAGCTCCATCCTCCATAGTTAGATACTAGCGTCAGTGGTAGCTCCATCCTCCATAGTTAGAGACGAGCTTCAGTGGTAGCTGCGTTCTCCATAGTTAGAGACTAGCGTCAGTGGTAGATCCATCCTCCATAGTTAGAGACCAGCTTCAGTGGTACGTCCATCCTCCTCAGTTAGAGACCAGGTTCGGTAGTAGCTCCATCCTCCATAGAAACCAGCTTAAGTTGTAGCTCCATCCTCCATAGTTAGAGACCAGGTTCAGTGGTAGCTCCATCCTCCATAGCTAGAGACCAGGTTCAGTGGTAGCTCCATCCTCCATAGTTAGAGACCAGCTTTAGTGGTAGCTCCATCTTCCACAGTTAGAGACTAGCTTCAGTGGTAGCTCCATCCTCCATAGTTAGAGTCTAGCTTTAGTTGTGGTTCTATCCTCCATATTTAGAAACCAGCTTTAGTGGTGGTTCTATCCTCCATAGTTAGAGTCTAGCTTTAGTTATGGTTCTATCCTCCATAGTTAGAGTCTAGCTTTAGTTATGGTTCTATCCTCCATAGATAGAGTCTAGCTTTAGTTGTGGTTCTATCCTCCATAGTTAGAGACGAGGGAAAAGATGATGATGTAGCACGTTGTACTCATGGAATTCTGGAAGGACAAGTTTCCCGATCTGTAATATTTTCCGTTTTTTCAGCAAAGAAGTCCAGAAGTTACAGTTTCAGTCATTAAATCAAGACAATAAAGAATTTTTATTACAGACGCCTGACTACAACTAAAGAAAGATACATAATCACTTGATACAGAAAAGTAAACAGTGAATTTAGTATTACAATCAAGAAAGTACTATTTCTATGACGCTGCGATACATAACAGAATAAAACATAACAATCGCGAGAGATAGTTATGATGACTCAAATAGAAAAATTAAAGAAACGATACTGAATAGTTATCCAGGCTTCGAATTGAGTTTGAAGAGAAAACAATTGTACAACACATACCTCAAGGATACTCATCGGTAATACTGACAACTAGTCGAAAACATTCGAGATTATATACACTTGTTTATGTAAGAAATAATATTAGGTGTGTCCGTCGCATTCCCCTCATAAATATTTTGTTGTTGTTCGTGTTATTTAGAATTGGCATTATCGTACTCTGGGTAAACCCCCATTGTGGTTCAGACAAAGTGAAGAAAATGAATAAATTATTGTAACGTGCGAAGAGAGGTTATAAAAAAAAAGATAAAAAATATACAAAGCGATTTGGCTGACAAGCGTTATAAATATGATGTAAATATTATAATTATGTAAAGTAAGGACATGCAGGTAGTGATACAAGTAAAACAAGAAGGGGCAATTTTGAGACAGAACGACACTGAAATAAATCAACCATAAAGAAAATAAAGCTCCACCTAACAATTAAAACATCTTAATGACATGCATTATATGTACATTTTCTGATTTACTAACACTGGACAACAAATTTTGACTTTTTGTGTGTATCTGAGATTAAACCAAGTTACCTTTATGTTGTTTGGGATGCTGAATATGAAAATGGCCGTTAAAACACCAGATTAGCTCTTGTTTTTTAAATATCTATAAAACAAGTATTACACATTTGCATATCCAGACCATATGATAATAATGCTCATAGCGGAAATGATTCACGGCGACGCCTTTTTGCCTGTCGCTTGTAATGAGTTTCTGGAGCATCTCCCACAAGGGTCCAACAATAGTCTGCTAGCATCGCTGCATTCCATTTCCCTTGGTACCTTTTTTCGAGGGTAGTAATGTCCTGATGAAATCGTTCCCCATGCTCGTCACTGGCAGTAAATTAATATGAAACAAACATAAAGGTATGTTATCAGGCACTCGTAGGAAATAAAGAAGTAGAACACTAGACAACAGAAAAAGAACAGACATGAGTGGCTTACCCAGGATTCGATTACCCAGTTTCCTGAATCTCTGCTATACACAAGAAGCGTGAAAATTCACTTTCTCGAGATAATAACACTCAAATCTGTATATATATACTGCGGCCCTCAATACCAATTACACTGGCTAACAAAAAAAAATTTTTTTTTCTTTCTCTAACATTTCTATGTTTTTCTGGTCAATTTTAATGCGCTGTTTTTAAATCTGCAAACCGTTTTTCTCTATCAGGTCGGGATCTCGAGAAATACGCAATTGAAGTTTTTTAACAACGCATACAGTATTATAACATCATTCGTACAAGAAGTATAACAGTTATGTAGGCTTGAATTTCTTTGCAGTCGACTTTCGTCGGTGAATGGCATGTGGTACATCGCGATGAAACATCCAACAATAATCGGCAAGCATGGTCACACTCCACCGTCCTTGATAACGTGACTCCATTACGGCGATATCTTGATGGAATCGTTCTCCATGTTCATCGCTGACTTCGCCAAGGTTGTCAGGGGAAAAGTCAAGATGCGAATCGAGCAAATGGATTTTGAGGGACATGTTACAGCCCATAATTCTGTATGCATCTATGCACTGCTTAACAATATGCACATAGTCGACAGATTTGTGATTTCCCAGAAAGTTATCGACGATCGATTTGAATGCCATCCATGCGTGAAGTTCACTACCATGTAACAAGTTCTCGAATTGTTTGTCTGCAATAACTTTCCTAATATGAGGTCCTACAAAGATACCTTCCTTTATCTTTGCATCGCTAACTTGCGGAAACTTTTCTCGAAGATAAGTGAAAGCTTTGCTCATTTTATCTAATGCTTTTACGAAATTCTTCATGAGCCCTAACTTTATATGTAACGGTGTTAAAATGATGCTGTCTTTGTTAACTAATGGCTCGTGTATTACATTTTTATGCCCGAGCTGCATACGATCCCTGATAGGCCACACCTTTCTTGCATAATGTTCCTGTCTGTTGCGGCTGTCCCATTCACATAGGAAGCAACAAAATTTAGTATACCCAGTCTGCATGCCCGTGAGAATTGCAATGACCTTTAGGTCTCCACAAATCCGCCATTGGTAGTCATTGTACTTTATTTTTGCCAAAAGTATAGCCATATTGTCATAAGTTTCTTTCATATGAACAGAGTAGGCGACTGGAATTTTGCAATAGCAAATGTCATCATCCATCTCAAAGTATTGAACAAGTTCTCTGTGTCTATGACGAAATTTAGATATCAAAGTATTGGGCGCTAAAAGATTCCATTCTTTGAGTCGCGAACCGAGTAATTCCACTTGTCCTTTGGTAAGAGCGAGATCACGTATTAGATCTGAAAGGTTAATTAAGTGAACACCATCATTCACCGGTATATAATCCGAGTCAGAATTAGTTTCTGAAGCAGGTAAACTATCACTTTCTGATGGTTCATTGACGTCCAACGGATATTGTTCTGGTGGAACTGGGATCGGACACGTGATTGGATCACGAGACACTGGTTTCGAAACCGATTCAATATTTGGATAAACCACAGACTTTCTAGTTTTAAAAGTGAAACCATGGATATTTGTCAAGCAGAAGTAACAATCAGTAGCGTGATTTGTCTTGTTCATGCCATATTACTGGCACTCCAAAAGGCATCGACTTATGCTTCGGCGATTTTTGTAACCAACCTGCCAATGTATTTGCACAAAGTCGAACAAACTGCATTTGGCTTCCAAGATTTATTTGCATCATCAACTTTCGAATCGAAATAAAGTTCATATGCTTTCTTTAGTAATGGTGTAAAGTTTTTCTGGTGAACACGATCGGTAAAATATCCGCACACGTAACAGAACAGATCAGCTGAATTTCTACAACTTCTAGAAGCCATATTTCGCTCAGAATTTTTTCAAAATACAGTAACTATTGGAAAAATAGCGTAACATATGTCATGCATCTTTTAGCAGTATAAAAAGTGGAATTATTTTGCATTTTATTAATTTTTAATAAGTTATGTAGTAAAAATGAAACGGAGCACATAACGGTTTCCCAAAAATATATGTATTCACAAATATCTTAAAAACCTGACGTGATAGAGATAAACGGATTTCAAATTTGAAATCAGCGCAAAAAACTGACATAAGAACACTTATTCTTATATAAGAAAGAAAAATGTTGTTTGTCAGTGTTATCAGTCTTCGCTCAGAAATGTTGGATAATCTAATCACGCCAGACTAGAACCATTTTTCGCTAAATGTGTTAAATTGTCACGTGGGGATTTATTTTTCCGACTTGTGGTAATAGAAATTGTGCTTAAGAGTTAAAATGTGTTAGGTTTACCATTTTATTCAATATAATTCCATAGCGTTTAAAACTAGTGAAAAAACGTAACGCGTAGATATTTCTTGCCAATCGTTCAGAGTAATGTAATTTCAAACACCACATTTTTCTTACACAAGAAGGTACAGATTAGCTGACTGAGATTATTAAGTGTGACGGATCAGTGACCGAATAAAATTCGCATTATATTTCATCGTGTGAAATTACATAAGTGACTAGAGTAATGTTATGTGACTAAACAACAGACACCGACAAATAGCTCGTAGTGACAGGCAGATTTTGTTAAAGTGCACGGATAGATAAATTGAATAAAGGATTTTGTGCGCTGTTCTCTCTCTCGCAGGCAATAACGGGGAGGGCACATATCCTTTTTTTCCCGACATGCCATAGCGGAAAACCTACGGACAGATTAGTAGCAGTTTTTTAAAATGTTCTTTTCTTCCTTATCTAGCACTCGATCAAAACCAGCGGCCAGCGGTCTAATATCACCAGTAACATTCTTATTATTATTGGGTCTTCGACGTTTGGACATGTTCGGTCCCCTTTCTTCATTCAGAGAGAGACCAAATATAAACAATATGGTTAAATCGTAACTGGACGATACATTACCCAGAATTATTTATCAAAATTGTCCAGCCCACTGGGCATAAAAAAGAACATATATTTCTGACGTTTGACAGTCGTGGCAACGGAGTGATCCAGAAAACTACGCTGTTTCAAAATCGGTACTCACCATAAGAGTCAGCCGATAGGATTTACCATCGTCATCAGTTTTTACATGTGATAACATTTAGCTTAGCAACCAAATATTTAGCAATACGGGAATTACTTTCTCCCTTTTTTCAACTGTGAACGTCCAGAGCACGTCTTGCTTCAGTAACTATTTGTGGTGACAGCGATTTCATCCAGGGAACATTAAAACACCAAATTTGGCGTCCACCTTGTAATTATTATTCGATATATAGACTGGACTGGGGCTATCTTTGGGCAACCCACCTGACAGTATATGCTCAGGGACTATTGTATGTTTTTCAATGGATATCAACATCACTAGTAGGTAAGTTAGATTGTATGTGGCCACAGATGACAGAGTGAGAGATAGACAGAGTGAATATTTTCCTTTGTATACTCATTGTACTAACTTTGTTTCTTTTATTTCGCCAAACTGAGTACTTTACTGAATAGTAATTTAGTGGGAACTTGTTTTTCATAGTCTGTTCTGTAATCTAGTGCTTATCTTTGACCTTTGGGTTATTAACTTCTTTTGGGATCTTTTCTCAACAAGGGGAGGGCACTTATTCGGTTAATTTCATATACCTGTAAACTTGATTTAATTGATTTCTATATGTTTGATGCTGTGAAGTTTAAGTGATAATCAACTAAACAAAACTTAATTTAGCGTGTTGGTCAGACCCATACCCAATTATCCGTAGTTTTTTTCACGTTTGTGCGTATTGTTGTCACATAATTGTGTGTGCATGGGCGTGTTTAGTTTAACATATTCCATATAGGGAGAGAAAGGTTGTCTGATATTAACATATAGTCGTATAGATAGGGTGGACTAGAGAAACTATTCACTCCAAAGACAGATCTACCTCTTACACTATTCCCTCGTAGAATCTATTTCTTATACCTTTATTCTCACATATTTACCACTATCGCATCTGCTCAGACGGGACCATAAATAAATCTCTATACCTATTAAAAATGTACGACACCCGTCATAATATTGCTGTAATAAATGTTGAGTACAAGTTAACATTTAACACTAGTTCGACATTTATCAATAAAGAAGCCTGCAATAAATTACATTTAACAGAAATAAATGTTTGAGTACACATTAAATCAGAGTGTATATCTACTGCAGATGTGGTTCGGTCTGAAATGATTATTAACGCAGAACATGTGGGTATTATAAAGTTATCAAGTTTGTTTTAATTATTAGGTGGGGCTTTATTTTCTTTACGTCTGATTTCGCCTCCAAAACTTACTTTTATCACACTTCGCACGTTCATTATTAATAGTTGTCACGTGATTTTTATGGTGTGTTTACCTCCTGTTGAACATATGTATTCAGCCGGTTCGATTCAAGCCTTTCTGTCCTGTTCTATTCAATCAAACTTTTTTTTCGTATCTGTTTTTGTTTTTGGTACTGGAAGATGAGACAAGTCTGTATTTCAGAGTTGGCAGTTGACGACGATGTTGCCTGCATTACTAAAACAGAGGAACATTTTCTATGCAACCTGCATGTCTGGAAGGAAGAGCTGGAGAAGAGATTGATGGTCTTCAGCAACTCCAAAACTAACACCATAGTGATATCATGAGAAGAAAAAAATGCATCAGATTAAGCTTCAGGAACATGTCCTGGAGCAACTCAACTATTCTAAATACCTTGGAGCTTTTATAAACTATTTCTGTCTTTTCTCTTGTTCTTGGTGTGAGAGCTTATTTTCACAAAAAGTGAGCCTCTACAGAGCTTAAGCTTGGGCACAGTTATATAGAGATCAAGATGTTGCCATTGTAGCGTAAATGATTGATTGGCTGAAATGATTGATTGTCTGCCAACAAACAACGTGAAACTCACTCAGCCGTGAATATCAAAGCACAATGACACATTAAAAGTAGACGGACAAACAAAAGAGAAAACAAAAAAACAGACAGCTAAACGTATACACATATTTCTCTTGTGTGTTGTTGATGTTCTCATAACCCAGTCTATTGCTAATAAGAAAAGAAATTGAGACAAGAGGCATCCCAGCCGCACTCCTGTTCTTATCCCAATTGGTTCTGTAAGCTGTCCTTCATGAAGAACTCTGCATGTCTTGTCTTCATATGTTTTCTTTATTAAATCAATGATCTTCAGGGGAAATCCGTAATGCCTCATTAATTTCCAAAGTGATTCTCTGTCTACACTGTCAAATGCCTTTTCGTAGTCCACAAATCCGCTGTATAATGGTGAATTCCATTCCAGACTTTGTTCAACTATTATTCTCAAAGTGGCTATCTGGTCTGTACAAGATCTGTTTTGTTGAAAACCTGCTTGTTCATCTCTCAGTAGACAGAGAATCACTTTGGAAATTGATGAGGCATCATGTAGTTCCTCTGAAGATCAGTAATTTAATAAACAAAACATATGAAGACATGACATGCAGAGTTCTTCACGAAGGACAGCTTACAGAACAGTTGGATGATCTGGATTTTGCTGATGACTTGGCTCTTCCGTCCCATAACCGTAATCAAATGCAGGACAAATTGAAAACACTCGATGAGAAGTCACAGCAATTGGGTCTGAAAATACACAGGGAAAAGACAAAAATAATGAGACTAAATGCAGGTAATGATAACAGGGTTGAACATGAAGAAACACCAATACAAGATGTAGAATCGAATCGTACACATATCTTGGCAGCAATATAGACAAAGTTGGAGGGACAGACAGTGATATCAAACTAAGAATACAAAAAGCAAGAGGAGCTTTCATTGCATTAGGAAATATACGGAGAACAAGAAAAATCGTATCCAATACGAAAAAAAAGAATCTTCAACTCAAATGTGATCAGTCCTTTTGTATGGCTCTGTCGTAATTTTTATAGATAGGCCTTATAGTTTTATGGTGCCGATCGAGCAGAGGTGAGATGGTGAGATCTAGGTGAGAGAAAGGTGTGAGAAATAGACCTGTTTACGAGGAGTACAGGTGTAAGAAAAAATACTGTCTTGGATTGAGTAATTGCTCAACCCGGCCTGTCTAGAACGACACACTTTAATGGAGACGTATTTTCTCACTAGATACTGATTTAAATACACTATCCTCTCGTACGCACACACAAACAATTTTGTGACATAAATACGTACATACGTAGAAACGAACAGGTAAACTATGGGTTCACATATAATGGGCAGGGGAGGTTTTGACCGACACCAACAGCTTAAGGTTTATTAAGTTTATTATATCTTTAGAAAAAAAATAGATCACAACATAAAATACATCGTTATCATTACATCAATGAATTATCGTTACATAAGAGAAAGAGACAAATTGTACTCTCGTAGACCCTCCCTCTGGAATATGGAAAACTAGGAATGATCCAAGACGAAGTTGTTTACCCAAAAAAAAGGATCAAAACAAATGATTAACAATGGGAATGGGGGAGTAGTCAGGACGAGTAGCAGGTAGGTCCTTAATTTAACTATCCCGTGGGCCTTCAGACTTATTGAGAGATCGATAAAAGATAAGGTGTTATATTAGTAGTAACTTAAGAAAATAAATTCTTTCGTTCCGTTCACGCTTTACATACGTACCGTGAATTCACGACATTCAGACTTTCCCTCTGCCGACACTGCATACATCCATGGAATTTATCCAAAAAAAAACACAAATGTCTTTAAGACTATTATATGTCCTATTTGACCAGTTCAGCCCAAGCAAAACTCCGTCTAGGCAACTGCTAATTTTCTCGGAGATTTCGCTGAATTGGTGCGTTGATTATATTTTTCCTAGATGGGGTTATTCCTCTTTCGCACTGCAGGTATTTGGTGGGGTTATGTTTTGTTCTAGGTTTTCTGTCGTAGTGAAATGTGAAGATATTATCACACATCGGAATGTTACTCCCAGGCTGTTCTCTGAATGAAATAGCTGTAAATGTTCCCTGTATATATGGTGTTAGGAACACTGCTTACTGTCAATTGGGTTTGATTAAAGAAAATTAGTGCTGTACGTTCTGCCCCATCAGGCCAGGGAACTTTATAGGATTAGTATAGAAAAAATCTTCTGGCATTGTCCCGTTCCAGTTTTTAGGAGTTTTAACTCACTTTAACATTGAGAAGGTGGACCTAAAAGGGTCTCTCTAACATCAGATTTTTAACTGTCAATGTTGTTTGTATGTTTAGGAACATATAATTTGGGATGCCATAAGCCATCTGAACATGACTCTCTATATAAATAAAAACCGTTGGATCGTCAAGGTATGACCACTTGTATAAAAAAAGAATATATAAAACAGGTAATTCTACTATAATTATTTCTAACACCCGCGTTTTGCGTAAGACCTGTAAAATCACTCTTATATATTATTATTTATATTAGAAGAACTACACGAGTGACTAGCTAATGTATCGTTTTTTAACACTAGCTATGAACAGTTAACTACTCAAAATTTACGCAAGATGAAATAGAAATATATGGTTATTAAACAATTAAGATCGCCTAGCGTTTAAACTTATGTTACACATCTATTACTCTGGAAATAGCGGATAGTTACATTTTTTGATTTACATCTGGTTTATTTAATAGGTTTAAATTAACACAGAATCCAGTGAAATAAAATGAAGAAACTATTACTGAATCACTCAAAATTCTAATATATTTTACCGCAACACACAGAATGAATTCCCTCCATGTATTGAGAAATCCCAAAGAAAACTTGTAAGATTTAAATATAAGAGCTAGGTACTTCTTTCAACTGTCTGGCGCGAATGATAACTGCATTTTTCAGCGATACCAATATATAGTTAATGAATGAGAAATGATAGCCACATGCAACGTTTCTCGCCTCCCTTGATTGTAGGCAACTTTTCGACTGGCCCTGCCGATCAACGCTCTACCTTTCCCCGTTCGTCTTCGTCCTACAGCGTTTCTAGGGCCCCCGATGCTATTCAAGGGTACTTCTATTTAAGGGTAGCTTCTATTTTCATCCGCTCCATCACATTCGTCCCCGCTTTGAGACATGAAACCATTTTTCATGTTTCATTTATGACAATTGAAGCTGCCCTGATTTGTAGCTTCTGGGTGATTAGTATGTTCTGTTTCATTCTCTTCTTCCGTGGTCCAATTTCGACTCATGAAATCAGCTCCGACATTCTGTCATCTCGGAATGTATTCCACTTCAAAGGAGTACACGCTTAATAGCAAGGCCCAGGGCATGATCCTTGTGTTAAAGGTCGTATTTGCGCCAAGAAAAGCTAAGGGAGCGTGGTCTGTTTGCACCGTAAATGATGTACCGCAAAGAAATTCATGGTGACGTCTTATGCCATGAATTAGTGCCAGACATTCTCTTTTGACTGTGGAGTAGATACGTTCAGCCGCATTCAATTTACGACTGCCATACGCACCTGGGAATAACAGATTCAGATCGGTGTCATCTGCTTAAAGCAGGGTTGACCCGATGCCCTGACACGAAGCGTCAACCCGCAATATGAAAGATTTCTTGAGGTCAGGTAGTCTCAAAATGGGGTATCCGGACAATTGTCCTTTTAAAGTGCTGTAAACTTGTTCGCACTTCGAATCCTAAATAACCCTGTCAGGTCGCCTTGTTTTGTAAGATCAGTCAGGGGTGCCGTTAGCCCGTTGAAATTTTGGATATATTTCTGATAATAAGCGCACAGTGATAGGAAAGAACTGGTGTCTGTCTTTGTTCGTGGCCTTTTAGCTGCAACTATTTTCTCAACATTTTTGCTAACAGGCCACATGCAGCCTTGAGAAATAGTATGCCCCAGGAAGTCTAGCTTTTCAAACCCGATGAGACATTTGCTAGGTTTGGCTGTGAGACCAGTTTCCTGTAGTCTCCTGAGGAGCATAGCAACCGGAGCAATAAGTTCATAATAGGTTTCCAATGCAATTAGTATGTCATCCATGAAATTATGGATATGGGGACTGTGCAAAGGTTCTAAAAGCTTCCTCATCATCCTGGTGAACACTCCTGGTGCGTTGTGCAGTCCAAACGGCATCACATTAAATGTGTAATGTCCTTCACTGGTGCTAAAAGCTAACAAGGGTTTAACTTCCTCCTTGACTGGTATTTGGTAATAACCTTTACTCGGGTCAATCTTAGAGAAAATTCTTGCCTTGCTAAGCTTGGGGAACAACTCAGAAACAGTCTGTAGAAGTTCGGGCTGGAATTCCGTTACAGCGTTTAGTAACCGGTAATCTATACACAGCCGAACTTCCTTATTGGGCTACTGCAATAGTACTACACTCGAACTGTAAGGAGATGTAGTCTCACTGACAATTTCTGCTTGACGTAGCTTGTCTATCTCTCCGCGTAGTGCATCAGCTTTACCGTACGGAATGGGATAAACTCTAGTTCGAACAGGGGTTTCGTTCGTCAATTTCATATCAATTTCTATGAGATTTATTCGACCACGTACATCCGTTAAGACTGCAGTGTACTGTTTCAGTAGCGCCCTGATTTCTGTCTGTTGTGCTTCCGAGAGATTGTCGCCGAGTTTGACATCTTTAAAGGATTCTGTTTGTTGCAATGGATACTCCATGCAACTATCGTCATCTTCCTCGTTTTCCGTTGCTATGGCGACCGCCCGGAGGTGCTCGGAGGACGGCACTGGTCTTTCCAAGTATTTCTTTAGCAGATTAACGTGAAAGACCTTCACCTTTCCTTTAATGGAGATCTTGTAATTAGTGCGGGAGATCTTTTTAAGCACGGTAAACGGCCCTTGCCATCCGATGCGAAGTTTGTTGTTTCCAGTTGGAAGTAGCAACAAAACCTTCTCCCCTGGTTGGAGTTCTCTCTCTTTTGCAGCTTTATTATATCTTTGAGTATGTTTTGCGCTCGCTTTCTAAAGGTAGGTTGTTGCTAGGTCCCATCCAAGTTGTAACCTTTCCTTGAGCACTGATACATATTTGCTTGCTGAGACGACTGTTTCGTCGGCCTTTTGGTCTGTCAGGGACCGAAGTAAGGCTTCTAGCGGCCCCTTAATAGGTCTGCCGAATAAAAGTGTAGCTGGCGGAAGTCATGTAGATGCCTGAGGAACTTCTCTGTAGGCGAATAAAGCTGCAGATATATAAAGGTCCCAATCTTAAGGTTTCTCTTGACCCAGCTTACGTAACATCATGGTGAGGCTGCCGTTAACACGTTCTACTAACACACTTCCGGCCGGATTATAAGGGCTTGTGTAGATGTGCTAGTTTCTCAAGATCCATCAACAGGCGACGGTATGGGGATGCGTTATCCGTCAAAACTTGTTGAGGGAATCCCAACCGTGTAATTATTTGCACGAGGGCTTCTGCGACATGATTAGAATTCGTGCATGTTAGCGGTATAGCTTCGGCCCACAAAGTGCATGTGTCGACTAAGGTCATGATAAACCTGTGCCATCTTTTAGTCCTTTCTAAGGGTCCTAAAATGTCGATTACAACCCGTTGACATGATGTCCCCATTACTGGCGTTTCATCCATGGGAACAAAAGGTGTCCGTTGCTTGGGTGCCACACGTTGGCACTGGGCGCATGATTTCACGTACCTGATAATCTCAAAGTTCATTCCTGGCCACCAATAGTGAGTTTTTCGCTGAATAGTGGCGTTTTGTCCCATATGTACGCTAAAGGGAAGAGAGTGTATAATTTCTAAGATCTGGCTTCTGTACTGCGTCGGTGCTAGGAGCTGGTTATTCCCCGTATCAGGGTCGCCCGTTCTACGATACATTACGCCATCCTTCGAAATGATGACTCCGTGGTGTCTGGGGTCCTTAGCCATGGGCAGTTTTCTAAAGCAGGGCTCCAGAGTAGGATCCTTTTGTTGCGCCTCTTTTACTTCATTCGGTAACAAATTTCGTGCAGGCTCCCATTCCTTCTGGGTTTGCCCTCTTGTGGTTACCGCTGCCACAAACGACTCTTTCGGTCTCCCAACAAACATATATCTACATCCCAGGATAACTGGGTAGATAGGATCATCCATAATGGCCGCTTTAATAACCCCTCTGACAAAATCAGAGTGTATTTCTACCAGTGCGACAGGAAGCGTCCTGGATGCATCACTCTTAAAAACTCCACATAGTTTGACGGTGTCCTCTGTCTCCTGACCGGGTTTGACTAGGTGCCTGGCGACAATACAGTCAAAAGATAATCCAGTGTCAAAAAGACAAGTTGTGGAGGTACCGTTCAAAATTACAGTTTCTCGCATTGAGGGTCTCTCCCCTTCAGGTTGAGAATCACTGACATTGACTCTTCCTTGCAAGGCTTTATGCAAGCATCCGATGCGATTCGGCCCGGTGTGCTTGCCCTGATCAGACGTCCCTGCTGTGGGGGTCTTTCCCTTGCCTTGACCTTTGTGTCCGCGCTGCCATGTAGGCCTGGTGGGTTGATCAGGATTGTGGTTGTTGGTGGGATTTCGGTTTATGTAGAATTTCGATTTATCTCGGGGAGGTCTCTGCGTATTTGTTTCTCGTTGGTTATAGTGCTGAGAAGAATTGGAAGAATGGGATGACTGTTCTAGATTTTGTTTACGAGATGGCTCATCTGTTGGTTTGCGTTTTGTGCTGGGAAGTTCGGCCATTGCATTTGCATAACGTTCCGCCTTATTGAGGATGTCCTAAAGCTTGACTGCGCCCTGTTCAGCCAGAAATCTACGGGTTTCGTTAGACAAATTGGATTTTATTTGTTCTACAAGAACAAGTTCGAGAATTTCCTCATACGTAAGAGGAAGTTCCGACAATTCCAGGCACTTTGTCAAATAGCCCGTCAAACGTGAAGAGAACTGCGGAAATTTTTCCGTACTCTCCTTTCGACTGTTTCTGAACATTTGCAGAAATTTTCGGGCTGTCATTTCGAAGCGCTCCAGTAAAGCCTTCTTTAACATGTCGTAGTCATCTTGGCTGTTTCCCAGCGGTACCTTTTAGGGCCTGTGAAAGATTGAGGCACCACCGGGAACTCTCTAACCCATACCGATTCGCAATCTTCTCGAATTTCTCTAGGAAAGTGTCAATTTTCTCGCTGGGGCTCGGGAAAGATTCTAAGACAAAAGACATCGCTGTTAATTGGGAAGATTGAGTGCTGGAGAGATCCGTTAACTGAGACTTCCATTATTGGAAGTAGAAGCACCCCGACTTTGAACTTCTAGAGTCTTAAGTGCCAATTCATGCTGTCTCTCCCTATCTCTCTCATTTGCCCTGCGGGCTTTCATCTCTGCCTCATTTTCTTCTGTTCCAATTGACGATCTTCCGCTTCTTTCTTCTCCGCTCTATCTTGTGCTTTCTTCTTCTCCGCTACATCTTGTGCTTCCTTCCTCTATGCTCTATCTTTTGCTTCCTTCTTCTCTTCTCTCTCTTTCGCTTCCTTCTCCGCATCATATTTGTCAAGTTCCTTGTTGACAAACGCGGTCGCTTCATCTCCTTGCAATCATGTCTCCAGAGCCTCATCTCTCAACATCGACCTAAGCTTAACTCGCTCTGCCATGATGAAGAACTGGATGCTACTAAACCGAGAGAATAAGAAGAAGAAAAGAAGGGGAACAAAAAAACTCTAAGCCGCTTTCGAGAAAAACACAAAATATAAATTACCTGAGATACCTCCTAACCCCCCCCCCTCCCTCCCCTCCCCCCCACTTATTAATTTGCTAACCTATCGCTGCTATTTTCTGGCAATTACGGCTCTAAATGCAGGCGACTATGCCAACTAAATGGTAGGTCAGTTAACAACTAGAAGACTCTACTATTACTATCGGTAGAGACAAAAATAGTACAAAAAAATTATTTTATTTATTTTTTTTTTAAATTAAGGAGGAAAATTTCCCTTAAAAAAAATTACGTCTCCATGTAAAGTGGTAAATACTGGTGGTAGAAATGTAACACCATAATGTGTAGAGAGCTCCTTCACCTGGTAGAAGTGTTAAGTTAGGATCGAACAGGTGTAATGTTATTTAGGTCAGGTTACCCAAATGTTGAGGCGATGACAAGGTGTTGGTGATCCTAACTCAGGCGTTGTACATGTTATCAGATGTGTAGTAACCTAGCAGTACATACACGACATGATGGGTGAGTGAGTGGAATTGACGCGAATGTGTATAGATTCTTGACTGGTTCACAAAACTCTCACTCAACATGTAGAAGTCATTAATGTCGACTACAGCTGCCGTTTTCAATGATTTATTGCGATACTAACACAAGGACGACGACATCAAGGTACATATTCAGTTGACAGATTCAGGACATCACAGGCATAGTCATGATATACAATATAACTGGCATCAATGCATCATAGACGACTGCATATATAAACGTGCTGGAACCACCATCCTTTTCCAGCTACAGCCAAAATATATATATAGGAGATTAAATCAACTCTCCATTTCTGACCCCCAGCAAGACAAACATATCTTCTGGTGCACATCAGGCCGCGACATATGGCGGACCCCTTAAATGCAATGTCCTCTAAGTTTCCTTGGGTAGCAAAGTGTCAAACCTTGTCCCACGTGATACCGCCAGAGCAGCAGAATTCAACAAATAGATAATCCTTCGGGCATGCACCAACCCGATGCATATATAGACATGGTGATTCGTGAGTTGAAATTCTAATGATAATAGACTCTTTCTCGCCCAGCGGAAAAGTCAGCAAGCAGGGAACAAAATGTCAATCATAAAACTGGCTACAAATAGAAATGATTTGAAGAGCAATTACCTTTCTTCAGAAATAAACACCACAACTCACTCGCCTCCAGGCGTTTAGAACCACATGGGGAAAACCATCTGTAGATAACTTAACTACACAAAAGAGGACTTTCAGTTCCCCGGCAAAAACTGATCACAGACACCAAACACGTCTGGATCTGATCGAAACCACTGCTTGACTCCTAGAACGGAAGTCTTTCTTAACCAACTCCAAACTTGACACATGCGCAGTTAACGCTCGACCCCTGAGTTAAACTCAAGCGGGACGATGTTGAACACATACCAAGCAAACAATCTGACCAATTCGAGCCTTATATGGTCAGGGAATAAACATCGTCTCTGGTTGCAAACATTCCAAGAAAAGCTGACCTATTCGAGCCATATATGGATAGACAACCAGACATCGTTACTAATAATAGATCGCCAGGTTAAGAAACAAGAGAGGGTAACAACCATTGTAAAATACAACCTCAGAGAACCATGAGTTATGCCCCTTTGGTTACAAATCCACCACATTAAAGTACACAAAAAAGACAAGTAAATTATAAGCATATTATCAACTCCGAAAAATCTGTGCGCAACACTCCACCACAAAGCTCGCCCGCCGAAGTCAGTTAAGAGAAGGGACGTTATTAACTAGATTTTTTTTTAAATCAGAATAAGCCGTCCTTTGCTTAGCTCAACTCTGCTAACTTCCAACCCTTTAGTGATTGATAAACAATTACTCGATCCAAAGGTTTTGCACAAAATTTATCATATGCCATATATTTGACACATATTATTGTAAACAAGTTGTAAATTATTTTCTAATGCTGTGGAAAAACAAACTATAATTGTGTGTTGTCAAAACACCCTGTAACTAAGGTCGTTTGTCTTGCGGGATAAATTTTTTTTATTTCCTTATCTCACAAGACAATTACACAACACACTCTATCTAACTGAAAAATGTCAGATAAGATACCGTAACAGACGCTTGTCAATTACTAGACCTGGCTCAGAATTCCGGCGAGCAACACATTATTGTGTGCTTGTACAGGATTCTAGTTCAGTCCCGCGACGAGTCGCCCATTATTGTCGTAATGTTTATAGATAGGCCTTATATTTTTATGGTCCCGATCGAGCAGAGGTGAGGTGGTGAGATCTAGGTGAGAGAAAGGTGGAGAAATAGTCCTGTTTACGAGGACTACAGGTGTAAGAAAAAATACTGTCTTGGATTGATTAATTGCTCAACCCGACCTATCTAGTACGACACACTTTAATGGAGGCGAATTTTCTCACTAGATACTGATTTAAATACACTATCCTCTCGTACGCACACACAAACAATTTTGTGACATAAATACGTACATACGTAGAAACGAACAGGTAAACTATGGGTTCACATATAATGGGCAGGGGAAGTTTTGACCGACACTAATAGCTTAAGGTTTATTAAGTTTATTATATCTTAAGAAAAAAATATAGATCACAACATAAAATACATCGTTATCATTACATCATGAATTATCGTTACATAAGAGAAAGAGACAAATTGTACTCTCGTAGACCCTCCCTCTGGAATTTGGAAAACTAGGAATGATCCAAGACGAAGTTGTTTACCCAAAAAAAATGAACAAAACAAATGATTAACAATGGGAATGGGGGAGTAGTCAGGACGGGTAGCAGGTAGGTCCTTAATTTAACTATCCCGTGGCCCTTCAGACTTATTGAGAGATCGATAAAAGAGAAGGTGTTATATTAGTAGTAACTTAAGAAAATAAATTCTTTCGTTCCGTTCACGATTTACATACGTACCGTGAGCTCATGACATTCAGACTTACCCTCTGCCGACACTGCATACATCCATGGAATTTATCCAAAAAAAAACACAAATGTCTTTAAGACTATTACATGTCCTATTTGACCAGTTCAGCCCCAGAAAAACTCCGTCTAGGCAACTGCTAATTGTCTCGGAGATTTCGCTGAATTGGTGCGTTGATTATATTTTTCCTAGATGGGGTTATTCCCCTTTCGCACTGCAGGTATTTGGTGGGGTTAAGATTTTTTCTAGGTTTTCTGTCGTAGTGAAATGTGAAGATATTATCACACATCGGAATGTTACTCCCTGACTTTTCTCTGAATGAAATAGCTGTAAATGTTCCCTGCATATTTGGTGTTAGGAACACTGCTTACTGTCAATTGGGTTTGATTAAAGAAAATTAGTGCTGTACGTTCTACCTCATCAGGTCAGGGAACTTTATAGGATTAATATAGAAAAATCTTCTGGCATTGTCCCGTTCCAGTTTTTAGGAGTTTTAACTCACTTTAACATTGAGAAGGTGGATCTAAAAGGGTCTCTCTAACATCAGATTTTTAACTGTCAATGTTGTTTGTATGTTCAGGAACATATAATTTGGGACGCCATAAGCCATTTGAACATGACTCTCTGTATAAATAAAAACCGTTGGATTGTCAAGGTATGACCACTTGTATAAAAGAGAATATATAAAACAGGTAATTCTACTATAATTATTTCTAACACCCGCGTTTTAGGTAAGACCTGTAAAATCACTCTGATATTTAATTATTTATATTAAAAGAACTACACGAGTGACTAGCTAATGCATCGTTTTTTAACACTAGCTATGAACAGTTAACTACTCAAAATTTACGCAAGATGAAATAAAAATATATGGTTATTAAACAATTACGATCACCTAGCGTTTAAACTTATGTTGCACATCTATTACTCTGGAAATAGCGGATAGTTACATTCTTTGATTTACATCTGGGTTATTTAATAGGTTTAAATTAACACAAAATCCAGTGAAATAAAATGAAGAAACTATTATTGAATCACTCAAAATTCTAATATATTTTACCGCAGCACACAGAATGAATTCCCTCCAAGTATAGAGAAATCCCAAACAAAACTTGTAAGATTCAAATATAAGAGCTAGGTACTTCTTTCAACTGTCTGGCGCGAATGATAACTGCATTTTTCAGCGATACCAATATATAGTTAATGAATGAGAAATGATAGCCACATGCAACGTTTCTCGCCTCCCTTGATTGTAGGGAACTTTTCCATTAGCCCCGCCGATCAAAGCTCTACCTTTCCTCGTTCGTCTTCGTCCTACAGCGATTCCTAAACCCTCTTGACCAGTTCGCATGAAATGTCAACCGGAGGTGTTAAATCGTTCTGCTCGTTCCTATGGACTACAACTGTATTTGATACTGACCGCTTGCCGTTTCCTCTTGGCAACGCCTTCTTGAAGGAGTGGCAGAAAAAAGAACGAGAAAATAGCTTGATTTCATAGATCTAGAGATAAGTCAGTAGGCGTGGCTAAACAAAAATTAAAGACAAAGCGATGTCCTGGCTGTCCGCTTGATAACTGTTGCATACTAATTTTACCGCGTGGGGTCATCCACGTGGCGTGAAATGATGCATACTAATCAGAACGCGTGGGGATACCACGTTGGCGATAAAATTACAACAAATCCAGGGCCCTGATGCTATTCAAGGGTACTTCTATTTAAGGGTAGCTTCTATTTTCATCCGCTCCATCACAGGCTCTGAGACATGGATATCAACAAAGACAACAACCAAAAAGCTACAGACTTTCATAAATTGGTGCTTGCATAGAATAGATGGACTAAAATGGTATGACAAGGTTTCCAACGTGGAACTGAGGACAAGAACTAGACAAGTGCCAGTGGAACAAGAGATGAGAAGAAGACAATGGCGATGGATAGGACACACACTGAGGAAACTTGTTGATAGCATTACAAGGCAGTCCTTGTTCTGAAATCCTCAGGGCAAGAGAGGCAGAGGTAGATCAAGAAGCATATGGAGAAGAGAACTGGAAACAGAGGTGAAAATGGTAAGGAGAACGTGGAAAGAACTTGAGATGATGGCACGAGACAGGAGGACTTGGCATGTGTTTGTTGAAGGCCTATGCTCCTTTGGGAGTGGAGGGTTATGAATGAATGAATGACTCATGCTATACAGAGCTTCTACAAGTCTTGCAGAAATTACGTGAGGACAGCAAACCATAAGTCAGAAGAGTTCCTGACCACCACTGGTGTAAGACAATGTGGTATCCTGTCACCTTATCTTTTCATACTCCTCATGGATGATGTTATCAAGTCATGTAAGGAGAGAACAAGAAAGTATTTAGTGGGGTACTAGAAGATAAGACAGATCTGTATTTCAGAGCTGGCATTTGCTGATGGTGTTGCCCTGATTGCTAAATCAGAGACACATCTTCAATCCAATCTGAAAGTCTGGAAGGAAGAGCTGGAGAACAGAGGATGGTCATAAGCAGCTCTAAAACAAAATCCATGGTGATATCACGAGAAGAAAGAAGACATCAGATTAAGCTGGGAGAACAGGTCGACCACTTTAAATACCTTGGAGCTATTATAGACCTAAAGGGAGGCATCACAGAAGAATTGGCCACTCGAAAAGCAGCTGCTGAGAGACTTTTTTCATGCCATAAATCGAGGATTCCTCAGCAAGAGAGAGGTTGCTAATGTGGTAAGTTGGGATTATATAACTATTTATAGGGGGCTTAGTGTACTGACTGAGATCAGCTGTGAAGGTATCTGTATCTAATATGTGTGGTGTGTTACAGATGACCTTACTTTGCTACCACATTTAGACCTCAATCAGACTTATTCTGGAATAATGTGATGACTACGTTGAATGTCTAGGGTTATGATATTGATAAAGTGTAAGTTCACAACAACAACTACAGACAAATAAAAACTTTATTTAAGATTCACAACACTTTACACCACTATGACAAGCACATACCTATAACACTCTAGAAGACTAGCTTAAGTAAGTCAAGTGTTAACTTTTAAATTATGTATTAATTTCTTTCAAGAATAGATATTGTGGTGTCGGCCCATGCACACCACATGTTAGATTTATTGAGTTTGAGTTAGTGCTGATAAATGCGGCACTATTTGGGATATTTATTGAAAATGAGGCGCACCGGAAAATGACGTCAGAGTTTGTGTTGATATGTGTAAGGCCAAGGTGAAGTAAAACCTTGCACTTTGTGACAGCTGTGGTTTTTGGCTGTGTTTTCTTTTTAAGTTCCAGTATGGACCTACTATGAAGTGTGTACCTCCTGACAGGAGAGGGTTTGTACAAGAGCATGAATACTCTTGAATTAAAAGTAATATGTACGGAGAAAATTAATAAATAAGGATTAATCATGAATAACGAGTATGCATGCTACAAAGAATTTCAGTTATTAAAAGATGTCGAATTCGTTTTTAAAAGAAGACTGTTTTAGTTCCTCATTGGTCAGGTAGAGAACCTGTATGCGTGTTGTGATAGAGGGAACAAAACTATGAAAAGTGAGAGATTTTACCCGGGATGTAACGGGATAACGAGCAGTACTATGAGCGACCGCTGGAGCAATCAAATATATATTAACTGTGGACAGGGGTAGCAATGTATCTATAATAATAATAAACGAACGCAAAATATATTCGAACGGCGCCCCACCACAGATATGGGGGCTGTCGTCCGTTGGATTTGAAGGACATTTGAAGGTTGCTCAGGCTATTGGCAGACAGAGTTCTATGCTGGGACAATATCGGGAATTTTGATCAATCTATCGCTGTTCAACAATGAACATTTTATGCAGAGACAGCTGTTGGAATGCAACTTTGTGCAGACATGAAATTTACAATATTCGTATACTAGGTCATGCCCAGACCTGGTACCTCACTTGAGGATCAGAAAAAACATTATATCCATGATGAAATCGTTCACGCTGATTTACCATGAGAGGGATGCTATACCAATCTGACGAATATCTTCACGGGAGAAATATGAATCTGGGATTTTACGAGGAGGTCGTTTCGCTGGACAAGTGGACTCGGAAGTAATAGATCAAACCGTTAGGACATTGACAAGGTCACCTCATCAGTTTAGTGGGTCACTCGTTGGAAAATAACATTTTGTCTCTATCATTATATATTGACACTATCTCTACAATGTGTCTCACACGAGTAAAGGTCGGACATTCCTATTGAACTGAATACTCAGTGAACGATTTACGAGAACGTCTTCATATTTCGTCATCATGGTTGCTGATTACTACATTATAAGATTACTATATGATGCGTGATGCCATATGATGATGGATGGTATCCGCATGTCTGGTTTTGTGTAGTATGATGAGTCAGATGCATGTTATATTTCATAGTGCTGTAAATGTAGTCAGGTGGAAAACTCCATCCTTTTCTATAACAGCCAGGAGATAACCAGATGTATGAGATCAGTTCCCTCTCCTTAATCTGACTTCAGCAAGACAGACACGTCTGCCGAAGTATAAATAATGTCCACAAAAATATCCTCTAGATAATAAAGGTTTTCCAAACCTAATTCATTTAACAAAGTAGCAAGTAATGGTCCTTGGTACATGCATCAACCGATGCAGTACAATGCAGCGACATGTGAGCTAGGAAAACATCTCGTGGCGACGACTTTCGGAGACAGGCTATGAATCGAAATCGCTCACGACCCAAAATCGATAGAGTTAATGAAAAAGTCAATTTTACCTTGCTTTCATGAAATACACAGAAATATCACGCCTCCCGACATGTGGGAAAACACTAGAGGTATTATCTCGAATAAACGAAATATCCATTAAGAGGACTACACATCCCTGACAGAACAAAAAATAGCGGAGATCCCCCTCTTCAACGAGGCATCTCTTTCGCCATTCCAAATCGCTCACTCCACTAGTCGTGGGCGGAAACCGATCGACCAAAACAACAAGACAAGTCATGCGCAGTCCAGCGCAAAAATGACCACAGCTCAAACTTAACTGCATTCGATACCAACGCGAGAAGACAAATGCTTACCGAGAAAAGTGACTATAAATTCCAAGCAGTTGTTGCCCTTGCGTTATAAAACAGACATTGAAACAAAACGATGTTGCGAGAATTTATCACGCAACATATCACCACCTCCTCCCGATAAAAAAAAAAATGTGGAACATATTTTTTTTTCAATATCAAAGAGCAAGCGATAAGCGGCTCAAAACGCACGAATTATGCGCTGATAATTAATTAAATTGCCAAACAATAGGCTAATTATAGATTGTCTGGTGAGGATATACCTCAACAGAAAAATAAATATGTCTCAAAAAATATTCACATCGGGGAGGTGTCACCAACACACATCACGTTAGCATGTAAACACAATATACGTATGCAAGTTACTATAATCATCATTAAACAGCATACTCTAATATTGTCTTTAAAAATGGATGTACAAATCTGATAGGAAAATTTAAATAGTACATTCTTTGACATGTAATGACATAAGTACATAGTAAAGTTAAACTACATGACGATCCAGGACATATGCTCTGGTATTCCGAGGGTAAGTACACAATCTAGAACTCGTAAGGTAAGTCCTCAGCTCAACAATTATGACATTCCTGATAAAGTACAAAGCAATATAATGCTAATTAATTAACTAATATGCTTCATAAAGGTACAATACATTATTAAATAATTGTGGCTGTTTAGTAAACTAACGGCCCTTATATTAACTACTCAGTCCTCCTCTATCATCTTTAAAAAACGAACAGAAGAAGATGACAACAAAGCACGATAGTGTGTACATATAAAGTAAGTACAGATGTGCTAATCTATTGTAGAAATATAGGTGTGTTATGTACTCTGTAATATATAGAAATATAGGACAGAAGTATTAGTTGGAGTCATGTGGGCATCTAGACAAAATGTCAGCCATCACATTATCCGCACCACGGATAGCTCGTACCGTGAAGTGAAAGGGTTGAAGAGCTATAGCATATCGAGTGGATCTCGAACTCTTCAAATTCTTAGTCTGAATAGCTGTAAGAGCTTTCTGATCAGTCTCTAGAATGAAATGTGCGCCCAGGAGGAATCTTTGTAGTTTTAGAATTGACCAAACCATCGCTAACAACTCACGGTCTAAAACCGAGTAGTTCCTCTCTGCCGCATTTAGTTTTCTAGAAATGTACATAACAGGATGCAGAGTATTTGCATATTCTTGCATCAGTGCTGCTCCAATCCCAGTGGATGAAGCATCACTCCGAAGAACAAAAGTCCTATCAAGAGTAGGTAATCTTAAGGTGGGAGGAGAAGAAAATATATTCTTGATTTGGTCTAGTGAAGATTGGCATTCTTCAGACCAACGGACCAGATTAGGCGAACCTTTCTTCAACAATGTTGATAGAGGTGCCATGATCGAAGATAAATTTGGAATAAATCTCCCATAAAATTGAATTAAACCTAAGAGACTCCTAACTTGTTTCTTCGTTTTAGGAACAGAGATGTTCAGTATTTTGGAAGTATTGTGGTCTTCAAGAGACCATGACCAACACGATGACCCAGGAAAGAGATTTCACCAAAACCAACAAAAGCTTTAGAAGGTTTTGCTGTCAAATTATTCTCACGTAGAGTGGACAGTAAGTCATATAACCCTAAATAGTGATCTTCCCAGGGATCACTGAAGAGACAGATGTCATCTAAGTATGCGATGACATCCGAACGATGTGACAGAATTCGACGCATCATGCGAACGAAAGTGGCAGGGGCGTTCATGAGACCAAAAGGCATAACATTCCATTGAAATAGACCCCTAGGTGTAGAAAAAGCAGTAAGAGGTTTGGCATGCTCTGCTAAAGGCACTTGCCAATAACCTTTAGACAAGTCAAGTTTAGTGAAGAATCTAGAATTAGAAAGTCTAATCAGTAGATCTTCTAACAAAGGCATCGGTTCAGCGTCGAACTTTGTGACCTGATTCAATTTGCGATAATCAACGCAAATTCGTATGTTCTTATCCTTCTTCCGGACAATAACCATGGAAGAAGAATATGGTGAAGTCGATGGTTCAATTATATTTAATTGAATCATTTCATCCAATTCCTTTTCCACTTGCGACTGAAAGTGTATAGGAATAGGATACGGCCTAACCCTAATTGGATTATTGTCGGTAAGAATTATTTCATTTTCTATGACATCTGTGTGTCCAGGAATGTCAGTGAGAACATCCTGAAATGTTTGTAACATCGACGAGACTTGTCGATGTTCGTCACCAGAAAGATTAGGAGAAACAGAAACGTTTTTCCAAGATTCCGTAGAATGTAATGGAACCACTGGAAGGGGAAGGTTGACATCAGAGAAGGTAGCTTCCTCATCCTGTATGACAGACAGGGATGCATAATGACCGTGAGGTGCAGGAGCATCATCCGTTGCCTGGAAAATAGGCAGCAAATAGTCCGGACGTTCGTGAAATTCCGAAAGCATGTTTATGTGGAAAGTTTTATGCTTTCCATCAATATCGACCACATAGTCAACATCGGAAATCCGAGAGACTATGCATACGGACCTTTCCATGCAATAAGAAGTCTATTTTCCCTACTGGGGAGTAGGACGAATGCTTTGTCACCTGGACAAAGTTGTCGTAGACATCTATTCTTGTTAGCAAACTGTCTTGCCTTCTCTTTAGCAATTTCTGATGAAGCAGTTGCTAGCTTACATGCCTCAATGATCTTTTGTCTAAGAGCAATGACATACTCATATGAGGATTGAGTTTCATCGCTAATATCATCGGCAGTGATGAGATCGTGTAATAAAGACATAGGGCCGCGTGGACGCGCGCCAAAGACAAGTTCGAAGGGAGAAAATCCTGTGTGTTCATTAGGGACTTCTCTATAGGCAAAGAGAGCCGCGGGTAAAACCCTGTCCCATCTTGAGGATGATCTTCAGTTATCTTACCAAGCAAAGTCTTGAGCGTTCTATTCAGACGCTCAACTAACCCATTAGACATAGGATGGTAGATACTACTGAGAGATCGTTCAATATGTAAGGTAGACATTACCTGTGACATAGTGTCAGATATGAGTTGAGTGCCATGGTCTTACAATATTTCTCTGGGGAACCCCAAGCGAGAAAATATCAACCAAAGAGCATCTGCGATATCTGTAGTAGATATGCTCTTAAGAGGAATAGCCTCTGGCCAACGTGTGCACATATCGACACATGTAAGGATAAACTGATGTCCTCTGGCCGACTTGACCTTAAAAGGGCCAATAATATCTATGGCCATTTTCTGAAACGGCCGAATAGGAATGTCAGCAGCCTGGATAGGCGCAGCATGTCGTGGTCCTCTAGATTTGACCTCCTGACATACCTTGCATGATCGGCAGTAAATACGAATGTCCTCATTGACAAAAGGCCAAAAGAAAGCCGCAAGGACTCTCGACTTCGTACGGGCAAAACCCATATGTCCAGCACATTGCGAGTCATGAGCATGTTGTAATATTTGCACTCTCATGCTCTTGGGAACAAGAATTTGCGAATGTGCCGACGTAGTCGAATCTTGTACAATACGTACAAGTACGCCGTTTCTCATTGCAATCCAAGATTTTCTATTTGTATCCTGATTCGGATCACCTTTCTTCGCAAGAACGAAGAATTTTTTTAAAGAAGGATCTTCTTCTTGCAATTTTATGAAAGAGTCACGAGTGATTACTAAGTGACTATCTTGGCTATCAACTTCATTATCACTATTCAGTGAAGTTTCGGGTGTTTGTAGAGCTTGTGCTCTTGTAACTACTGCATTTGTAGCTTGCATGTTATTATCTTCCCAAGCAGCAATCTGCTGGGGGGTACACTCCCTAACTCCGTGAATACGACCAATAATAAGGTCCGCAATAGGATTAGGTAAGAGACAAGCATGCACATCTCCAGTAAAGAAAGGAGTGGCAATGCGAATTACAGCAGTAGGATATTTTTTCTAGAGTGCCGCCAAATGTGACACATTTAATAACCCTTCCTGTAGCACAAGATGGATCTACAAGCGATTGTCTAACACCAATAGTGGTGCATCCGGAAGCGAAAAGTAGTGAGACCGGAGTATCATTAACAAGACCCTTATGTAGGATTAAAGAACCCCTCCCGTCATGCGCAACAGCAGCAGGAAGAGCGGGAAGTGGGTGACCACAACTCAAAGTAGTTATGGTACCCGGTTCGAATAAAGTACTGCATTGGGGGCATTTGTTTGCTCTCTCAAAGTCAAAAGCAGAACCAGTGACAGCGTCAAAGTTTTTATTATCAACACCATGATTACAGGCTCCCTCAGTTTCCTGTTGTACAGCATTAGCCTGCTGATATCTCTTTTTTTTGTGTTGAGATCTACCCCGACTATTATTACCTCTGAAGTTATCAAAGTTATATTATCTCTGCAGTTATTATTGTCTCTATTGTAATTGTTATCCTGGTTCGAATTCCAGTTTCCACGATTACTATCATGTTCACATTGATGCGAACATCTATTTGTTTGGTTCTGAGGTCTTCGGCAGGAATAACCTCTATTACCATATCCTCTTTTGAAATGCCTATAATTATTAGGGTGATAGTAACGAGTACTATCAGGTTGTCTCCAATTCTTCGAAGAAGAATCACCATGAAATTGATTTCCATGATTTTGACAGAAATTACCGCTACCCTTTCTATCAAAATTTTGTTGGGATCTACGAGCAAAGTTTTGACCATACGGAGCTGCCGAAGCACCTGGTAAACCTTCTTTCACCTTAGAGTTACCCATGGTTATGTGTGGGTGCGCAGTTACGTATTGGCAACAGAAATCTTCCATTTCTTTTATTGTTTTAGGTTTACGTTCATGAAGGAAAGCAAGGATAGACTCATTGACAGACGACATGACTTTGTCTCTAAGTATTAAGTCCATAAGTCCTTCATAAGTTTTTTCCGTCTTAGATAGTTCAACCCATCGTGAGAAAGTAATGCGTATTCTTGCAATAAACTCGGAGAATTCAACTCCATTTTCAGGTAACATGTTTTTAAATTGTAGACGATAGCCGTCTTCGTTAAGCTGATATTTCTTTAACAAAGCGGCCCTGACAACCTCATAATCGTTCTTGTCAGGTTCATCCACCATATTTAATATACTTAGAGCTTTACCTGTCAGTATCCCTGATAACTGATAAACATATTTTGCTTTGTCTATGTTATGAGCTGTACATGCTTGTTCAAATCAGTCCAGATAGAACATTATGTCATCACTGGAAGGACTAAATGTTGGTAACTTAATCTTAAAAGTATCATTATTAGCCTTACCAGAAGATGAACCCTTGTTTGAATCATTACCATTACTCATGCTTGTCAATTTCAATTTTTCCAACTCTAAAGCTAAGACCTTTTCTTCATGTTCCATTTTTGCTTTCTCTTTCCTCTCATCAGACTCTCTCTGTAATCTTCTTTCCTCAGCCTGAGCCTCTTTTTGAAGTCTTTCATTTTCAGCTTCTTTTTCAAGTCTTTTATTTTCAGCCTCTTTTTCAAGTCTTTTATTTTCAGCCTCTTTTTCAAGTCTTTTATTCTCAGCCTCTTTTTCAAGTCTTTTATTTTCAGCCTCTTTTTCAAGTCTTTTATTCTCAGCTTCTTTTTCAAGTCTTTTATTCTCAGCTTCTAGCTGGAGTTTTCTTTCCTCAGCTTCTGATTCCCTTTTTTGTTTTTCCATTTCCATTTGGAATCTTTTTTCATCCACCTGCATCTGCAGTTTCTTTTGTTCAGCTTCCATAGGCAGTTTCTTTTGTTCAGCTTCCATTGCTTTATCATATCGAGCAGTTGCAAATTCTTCTAACTTATCACCAGTCTTCCCAAGCAATTTACCCTGCTCAATAAAGTGCTCAAATGTAGACATGTTGTCTAACATATGAGTCCAAAACCTGAAATAATTAACTAATTTATTTCAAACCTAAGTGTAACAAGTCTTAATTAAGCACTTGTATATTCACATCACATTATATTATCCCAGTCTCTGTGGGAAACAAGTCTCCAATCAAAGAACTTGTATATGAAATATCAGCACTCAATTCCTGATCATAAGTGCACTTCTCATTCAATAGTGCACGACACTATTCATCATTCATTTATCATCAGTGTAGTAGTAACAGTGCATTAGCATAGCCCATTAACTAATTACTATAACTGTAAACAATGACTATGTAAACACATGCAGAATGTAAACATTGAAAATGTAAACAATACAAACAATGTAAACAATAACAATGTAAACAATAACAAAGATCAGCAACAATACAAAAACTTTCGCAGAAATCAACTAAAACTAAAGCAGAAATTAATGAAATATCACAAAAAATGTGACGATATCTGCGATAGAATTAAACAAAATACATGACACCACAGTGTATAAACAAAAATGTTGTATGAAACTAAATTATAGACAAGAGTAGGCTAACAAATACAAACAAATCACAACAAAACTAAAGAATGTGAAATAATAACGAAAACAATATTAAAACATGTCATCACAGCTAACATAAATAGCAACAGAAGTCGCTTAGCAAATTCCAGTATCGGAAATTTGCAAACCCTACAGAAAACGCTCACAATAGACGACCTCTATGACGTGGCATAATCTAACGGAGACACCACCCAACCGAGAACCCGCTGAAATATAAACATATAAATATACAAATAACATATAGACATATAACATATAGAATGAGATGATACACAGAAGACTCAGCAGAAGTTATAAGGGCACAGTTTACATACAAACAGGCCACTTAACTTATAGGGCTTCCAATCGTCAGAACAGCAAGAAAAACGGATGTCAATCAACGTCCCTAAAGAGCGAAGCTCCAACGATGATGGCACATCTGAACTGCTTCCACTGCTAACACGATGGTACAAGAGCTTCTGAAATACTGTGTGTTGAGTTGTTTCGGCACTTGACCTTCTAATCCAAAAGTAAGTTGATGGAAATCGGTACTTGGCCTTCTTCAGAAAACAACCCGTTTCAACCGGCACTTGACCTTCACAAAAACGACAGCACTGGAACCTTGACAGCAGCAACTTGCTTGACTTGCGTAAAAGATAACAGCAGTCCGAGTTATCCGGCAACATGTAACAACGCCGGGTACTGTCAAATTCTTGTTTCCGTCAAAAAATTGAAATTTTGACTTTTACCGGGCAACGCCGAGTACTTTGAAAATTTTGAAGATGTTTACTGTATTGAAGAATGTTTTA